>PVJA010003276.1:36349-54489 GCA_004027025.1 Myocastor coypus
TTTTTTTTTTTTTTTTTTTTTTTTTTTTTTTTTTTTTTTTTTTTTTTTTTTTTTTTTTTTTTTTTTTTTTTTTTTTTTTTTTTTTTTTTTTTTTTTTTTTTTTTTTTTTTTTTTTTTTTTTTTTTTTTTTTTTTTTTTTTTTTTTTTTTTTTTTTTTTTTTTTTTTTTTTTTTTTTTTTTTTTTTACTTCAGATTCTATCTCTGATATGAGTTCCTCTGTATGTTCTTTGCACTTGTCTATCTATCTCAGATGTTACCAATTCAGAGATTTTTGCTGCATGATTCCCATTTTCTTCCATAGTAGTATCTCCTGTATTTGTTCTAGGTAGGCTCTGGACCCGAGATTCCATCTTGCTCCTCCTCTTTGTCATTTTGTATAGCAGTGACACTTTGGTTAAGTTATGCTGTTAGTGCCTATCAAAATTTGGGTCTGGATCTACCAATCTTGATCCTGTCCAGATATTAATTTCTTTTAATAAGTTCAGTTCAGAGATGATAAGATCATATGGTATGCATATATTTATGAGTCTCCACAGTATTTTTCACAGCAGTAATACCAATTTACATTCCCATCACAGGTGTGGAGGACTTCATGTTCTAACCAGCTCTGCGTTTATTTTATTTATTTATTTATTTATTTATTTATTTATTTATTTATTTATTTATTTGGTGGAACCAGTGATCAAACTCAGGACCTTGCACTTACCAGGCATGCACTTGTGCACCCAAGCTATCTCCCTCACCCATTAAAATGTATTTGAATCTTTTATTTTTTTATGTATATAATCAAGCATCTCACTATGCAGCTCAGACTAGTAGTGATTAATCTGTGTCACCCGCTCCAGCACTGAGATTACAGACATGCATCACCACACCCAGTCTCAGAGCCCATACAGCACTCCTGGAGCCAGCACAGCAAGCCACAGGCTGGTATGATATGCAGATTGAACCCAAGATCTTGAGCTTGCTGTCCAGACACTTAGAGCACTAACCTATCTCCTGAGCCACTCGTGGCATTTTGTTAATAGCCATTCTTTAAATAGTGAGGTGATAACTCATCAGTTTGGGTTTGTATTTCTCAAAACATGGAGGTGTTGACCATTTTTTCACATACTTGATGTCTATATTTATGTCTTTGTTTAAGAATTATCTATTGTTTAGAAGAAATATTTACTATAGATCACAGTGTATAGAGGTTTCAAGTCATTGCTGGCTGGGTCCATGGCAGGGTGACTAACAGAGGGGCATCACAGAAGAGAAAACACTCATGGCAGCCAGAAAGCAGCCAAGAATCATCTACTTTAGTCTCATGTTTTATGCTTCTTTAGAAGAACACTGTGTTACTAATGTTTTTTTTTTTTTTTTAGCTGCTAGTGGGAATAGTTGATTACTATAATCACTTTCCTGGTTATTCTGTTTTTTTATGTGTCTGTACTGTCACTGCACACTCTATTTATAGGTCAGACAAATGGCTTGGTAGCATACCACATCTATGATAGGAAAAACCCTCACAAGTTCAGCAATATCATAGAAAGGTGGGGGGAGCACATGAGATTTTAAGGAAGAGTAATCACATGGCATCATCCATCTTGCATTAGAACCACCATTGCCAACCCTTAGCAAGGGATGACTAAGCAAATTAATATCATGAAATTCTAGTGACGTGGCATCGGACACTGTACCAGCCCAGATCATGGCTTCATAATGTCAAGTGATGTGCTTAACATCCTTGGCATTAGCTTCAGTTGGATCCCAGCTAGGGGAAAGCCATTTTAAAATTCTCTTAGCCTGAGGAAAATGTGGGTATCTATTTGGTCTTACTGGTGCCAAGATCGTACTTCCTCTAAGAAGCTCCAATAAATTGTGTTGGTGCAATCCTGACACTATCAGCCATGTGTGTGTGTAGAGAGATAAGAAACTAGCATCTTAAGAAGTGGAGAATAATAAATAAAGCCCAGGGACAGCTGTAGTGAGTTACTTGGGGATTCTGAATTATTTGGGGATTCCAGAAACATGGGATTCAAGGAGGCAGATAACAACTTATTCTAGTGGCTCCTTGATTGTTGTCTCCTCCCTTGTTCCGGATGTTAATGGTTGTCTCCTCCCTTGTTTGGAATGTTTTCAATTAGCATTTGTATTAACCTAATGTTAGGTAAATGTTAAAAGAGGTAATGGTCTCTAGTCTGTATTCTCCAAAGCAGTTATGTACATTCCTTAGCCTGTCCTTGAGTACTCAATAAAAGTAAGATCCTTCTGTGGTTGGGGCTCACTTTGACAGACATAATTCTCCGGGAGTCCTCTGAGCTACCTTCATTGGGTCTTCTTGTCGTTTCTTTCAACACCAACACAGAACCTTACATCACGCGCGCACGTGCACGTCTGTGTGTGTGTGTGTGTGTGTGTGTGTGTGTGTGCGTGTGTGTGTATTTGGTTGTTGCACGGTCTCAGTATGAAGCTCAGATTCATGGTGATCCTCCTGCTTTCAGTCTGGGACTACAAGTGTGTACCATCAAGCCCAGATTCTGGCCAGTTCAATCCACCATGGAGGCAGGCCTAGTGTGACATGCCCTGCAGGGGATCAAATCCTAGTCCTTGAATTTGCCTCAGCAGATGCTTTAGTTCTCTGAGCTACCTTGCTGGCCCCCTACCTGTGTGTGTGTTTTCACAATACTTTAGGGAAGTTCTTGTATCCTGAAGAACTGATTATTCTAAAATACCAAATGATAATTTATAATATTGTTTTTTTAGTAATATTATAAAGTGACAATTCAGGAGCTTATTAAATGTTATAATTTTCTACAAAATATGATTTTTATATGTGTACTAATTGAACACTGATACCTAAAAATAAAAATTGCTATGCTGGTATATTTGTTTGTTATAATTGCTAGTACAAAATATTCAGTATTTATAACTTACATGATGTGGTTTTTGGCTCACTCAAAATTTTAGTGAATTCAGGCAGTGCTCTACAGGTACCAAAACATGAGTAGTATAATTAGAGTGTATGATGGAAGAAAGATATTCATCAGGAAGCAGAGGGACAGGGGAGCAGCTAGAGACAAGAATACAGCCTTTCTTTCTACTGGGCATGGTGGTGTGTGTTTACAATCCCAGCACTGTAGAGGCAGAATCAGGAGAATGACTATGAGTTCAAGGACAGCTTGAACTATATACATAGTGAGACCCTACCTCGAAAAGACATAAAGACATAAATAAATAAAACACCCTTCCATGTCATGACCACATGATCTGAGATCTGACCTTTGTAATTAGACTCTCTTTAAGCATATAAATTTTGTGGGAAATTTTACATCTGAAATATTCCAGCCATGTCTTTGAAAGGGCTCACATCCATCTTATTATGTAGAATACATTTAGACCACCTCTCAGAGTAGACAAAGTCCTAAAGCTCTATCATTGCTAGAAAGTCAAAGTCCAAGATCAATTCTAAGAATCAAGGCAAAAATCTTAATTGTGAGCCCATGTGAAAAGCAGAAGGAATATTAATTAATTCCAACACATAATGATGCAGAGTACATATTTTTATTACCCAGGTAACAGATAGTAGACTAGAAAGGAATCTGAGTCAGGTAAGACAAAATACTACAGAGCACACATTGCATCCTATATTTCTATATCTAGCACCAGGGGCAGGTGTTGGTGGAATTTGAGCAGTCTGTGCCTTTGGCCTGGCCAGATGTAACCCTCCAGGCCATTGTTGGTTTGGATTTGTTCAATCTGTGATTTTTCTTAATAGATGCTCCTTGTTCCTGAATTCTCCAGCTTCCACATGTTTCCACTGCACTTTTTGATTCCTTCTCCACCTGTATATATTGCCCTGTCATGGGCACAATGCCTGGCCTCCCAGATCTTCCTTTGAAATATGGGTGAAAGTTCACATCACCCCTCAACTCCTGCATTTGCATGCATTTAAAAAAAAAACCTAGCATTATTTGGATGGCACAAAGGTTGGCTGCCAACAAATGTAATAATAGCCTGATCCATGGGGGGGGGGGGTCATAGCAACAATGGCCACTATTGTCCTGATGCAGAGTACTTGGCTTCTTCTTCTGCTCTGGGAAAGCAGAAAAATGTTCAAATCATTCATCTTCCATTTTCACTCCTATTTTTCAGTATATCTGACTAAAACCACCCAGCAGTATTCGTGTAGCACAAAAAATGTTGAGTGTATTGGTATTTGCTCTGCTGGATTAATACTTTACCATCTTTAAACTCAATCTCACATAGTCTTAGTATCTAGGAAAACACAGACAAATTCTTTGGCAAACTATAGCATGCACGTCTTTAGTCCAGTCATCGATAGTTTTTCTTCCCAACTGAAACTTTTTGAACCTGGTCTTGTCTGTTTGTATTCCATCTTCTTTCTGACTTGTTAAATTCTAAACAGAACCATTCATCAAGCCCTGCTTGCACTGCTTATAACATTCTGAAGCTTCTCTAGCCAAAATCTCTTAAATTTATCAATCTTCTCCTATGTAGGATTTCCAAAGATTTCTAAACTACTCTGGACACCAATTTCTGTCATAATCATTTTTTCTTGCTGGGACAAAATATCCAACAGCCATAGCTTAAAGGAAGACAGCTTTATTTGGCTCACAAGTTCCCCAAATTTATTCCACAATCAATAGATTTGAGTGGTGTGTGTGTGTGTGTGTGTGTGTGTGTGTGTGTGTGCAGCATCTCACCATGAAGCCCAGACTTGCAGTGATGCTCCTGATGTTTGCCTCCCTAGTGCTGGGATTACAGGCTTGTGCCACCACATCCAGACCCCATTGCTGACTCATGTGTCTGAGGGCAGGGCCAGCATGGCATGTGGTGCCCACAATCAGCAGATTTAAAAACTGAAACAGCATAGTAAAATGGCAGGTGGAGGAGAACACATCCTTCTTCTGTCTTTCCTGACCTTACCCCACTTCTAAACATGAAATATTGAGACCCATTAGATCTGAATTATAACAGATCTAAAACCTGTTGTTTTCATTTTTATTCTCAAGATTTTTGATAATGCTCCATCACAAGAAAAATACTACATATAAAAATATTATTTTATTAATATTTACAAGTGATTTAATAAATCTGGGTCCACTTTTATAATGTCAGAACAAATACAGAAAAAATAATATTTGTAGTAGAAAATAACACCATCCTTCGATTAGAGTAGAAAAATATCTATGACTCAGCATGAAGTCATATGCCTGGAATTCCAGCATTTGGGAGTTGAGGGTACTGCATAGAATTCAGGGACAGCCTGAGCTGCATAGTGAGTTCAAAGGCACCCTAACCTGTGTATGTAAACCCTGCTGTCTTGCCTTACATCAATGTTTCTATGATTCTAAGTAATTGTAGACATAGAAACTTAAAGTGCAGGAAATGTGTTCACTTGTCTTAAATTGCAGTATATTTTGATCTAGCTCCTGCAAATTTTGTGACTGGATTAATGACTTGTTATCTTGAATGGATAAATGATTAGTTGCTATTTTATTTATTTTTTTCATATTCAACGGACTTACTTTATTAATATCTAACCTAATACAAATGTCTTTATCTGTCCCTGTCACATACATATGATAATTCCATCTTAAAGAGTTCCAATATGATTGAAGAGTTTCTTGCAATTACTGCTTTAAATGTACAAAGACAAACATCTAGTTCTTTCCTAAACAAGAACAGTTGTGATGGCTTCCTATCTCAAAAGCTACTTAATTAGTGTTCTCTAAAAAAAAAAAAAAAAAAAAAAAAAAAAACTTCCATAGATTATTTAACTTTATTCCAATAAAATATAGCTTTGGCAAATTTGAAAAGAGAAAATTCTGTTATTTCTTTGTTGATTCATAATATGAGGGTGAAAAACATGTTTTTTTTTATTTCTATACAAAAGGTGGATTTATACAATTTTAATAGGCATAGTACTAAAAGATGTAATAAGCTGCCTTTTCATTAGGAAAACAAAAAATGATTCCACTGTGTTCACCTTCTGAATTGATTAGTAATCCCAAGTGATTTTCACATTGGGAGGCAAATTACTAGCAGCAAGTTCATCAAATTTAGATCTTTCTCGAGCAGGAACACTATAGAAATCAAGAACATCTCTGACACTGCAAATCTGGTGAAGCCTGGAGTTAGGTACTGTGTGGCCCAAGTCATCAGCTAACTGTGCCAAGAGACTGAACTTTATATGACAATCTTCTAGGGAGACGTCTTGCCAATTACTGGGAAGAGATGAACCAAAAATTTCTTTTATATGAGACTCCAAATGACTCTGGAGATCTTCAGGTGGCATGTATGTTCGGCTTCGTAAAGGTGAACAAACCAGAATAGGTTCTTTCTTCACTTCTTCAGTCTTAGCCACCACTTGTTCTTTCTCTTTCCTGAATCGAGACCAAAATGCTCTATGTGCCGCCCCTGCGACTATCCATGGCCGGCCTTTTCTGGCAAAGCCAGGTACAAACAGCGCCGCCATATTTAAGGACTAGTTGCTATTTTAGAAGGAGATGAGTCGTGGCAAACAGTCTGGTGGGTGGGAATCATTTTCTATTGTGAATGAGATATTGATTGAATAAAAAAGAATGCCACTGTTTGTTAATATGCAAAATTTGTCTTGACATTTCATCAAGCTACACTTCATCTTATAGTAGTGGGGAATGAAATCCTGACTTTCAATTTTAGCTTTGATGCTGAAATTTTATTTCTTTTACTTCCAGAAAGCTCAGTTCATTCTGCTGTCCTGGAAAGCCATTTCCTTTTCCAAAAGACCTGTGGATGAACAACTACTAGATGGGTGCCACCTATTTCCAAGCAGAGAGTCCCTATGACTGTGGACCAACCGTACAAGGAACATAGCTTATATTCAAAATAACATTAATAGGGTTCTGGGATTAGTACGTCGGCTATTTTGAGGGTCTGCTATCTGGCTGCTAATGTAAATACTTGAGCATGAAAATTCTTTTCATTTACTGCCAAGTTCCTAACACATAAGATATATATTTTAAGGCAATAATTCATAATTTTATTTTTTAATATTTGAATTGAAAATAAAAGCCACAGGAAAAATAGTTTTACAGAAGTATATTGCATAAAATGTAAACTCAGTAGCCAGGGAGATAGTTCAGTAGAATAAACGCTTGCCTGGCAAGTGCAACGTCCTCAGTTCAATACCCAGTACCACAAAGAAAAATAAATTAAACTCAATAAATCAAGATTTACTATTTTGCCCTAAAATAATATTTGTGCAATTAAATAACTTCTAATATATATATATATATATATATATATATATACTTTTTAATTCTATTTTTTTCCTGGATGTAAGGACAGGCTTATATTTTTGAAGTAATGGATAGGGAGGTGTTCATTCAAACAAAAGAAGGTGTAATGCTGTAAATAATGTAATGTTGGGAGGTCAGGAATATAGCTTGCCAGACAAGTGCAGGGTCTTAAATTCAATACCCAGTATCACAATGAATAAATAATATAATATAATTAATATAATATAACATAATGTAATGCTGGGAAGACTGCGATATAATTTACTCACACTTGGTAAACACATATACATCATTTGGAAAGCAATGACAATGCCTACAGTAAATTAATTTAATTTAATTTGTACTGTAAATTTTTACAGTTAAATATTCTTCAGGGAATGCCAAATAGCTCAGTGGATTAAAGCTCCTGTAAGCAGGTGCTGGGGCTAGGGGTTCGATCCCTGGACCTGCCTTACCAGCTGGCCATGTTCCCAGGCTATGCTGAGATGGTAATTGAGAGTGGTTGTGGCGGTGCACGCCTGTAATCCCAGATCTCGGGGGGGCTGTAAACAGGTAGATCACTATGAGCCTGATCTAGTGAACTAGACTGTGAACACCCTGTATACCCTTCCCTAAAATACAATAAATAAATAAATAAATAAATAAATAAATAAATAAATATTCTTCAGAATAAGCACAAGGAATCACACATAAACATGGTTTTCAGTCATAAACTGAAATATGGAACATATGTATCATGGCTTGTATCAGCACAACCCTCCAAAGCTCATGCGCTTATGGGTAGGATGTTTCATAGGTGGCAGATCTGGAGTGTTTAATGCTGGGGTTAAGGCTGCTCCACTAGAGGCTGTGATATAATAGATAGTTTAATTGCTCATATTTTGAAAGATCATTTTTCCTATACTTAACAGCTTTATTTCCTCAACAGGTCATGCACGACTTCTGTGAACGTCTGCATTCAAAACAGTTCTAGATGGCGCTCACTTTTTTTTTTTTCCCCCTCTCAACAAGATGATGTCACCTGTTGCATTTGTCCGCTACCCTTTCCCTGACATATGCTTTGATGTCACCGTTCACCTTTTCAGGTCTGATTGTATCATCTTTGAAAACATTGCTTCTTTGCCTCTCTTCAGAACTTATTAGTGGATTTGTCTGTATTTTTGGAGCATGTGCTGTAGAACAGCAGAAGCTTCAGTGCTCTCGGGTCAGCTTCCTGTCTAAAGCTCATTTTGTCATTCCACTCACTCCCTGCAGAACTCTGCTCCTCTTTTGCTCTTGCTTTTTCTCCCTATCTACACCTTAAACAGAAGTATGCATTTGGATATGTGTTGTGTTTTAATTTAACTGAACAACCCCCATATGCTGTGGTTCTCTCATTTTGTTTGTTTATTTGATGATTGTTCGCCTCATAGTTTCTTAGCATTGTCATCCTCTGAAACAAATTTTTGTTAATTTAATTTTTTTTCTGGGGTTGCATATACAGTGTAGCAGTGCAGTGCTTTCTTGGTAAACACAGAGTTGCAAGCTTGATTCCCAGAACAACTGCAAAAAGCTGCTGAGTACTTTTCCTACATTGTCTTCATGATGTAAATTGAAAATCATGTGAAGCTGGCTTAGTATTTTAAAAAATAATTTGCTCTTTTTATCATAAAATAATTTATTATTTGCCTTTAGTATGCTCTGCTTATAAAATTTGAAGTTTGTCATATTTATAAGTAACATAATAGGAATAAAAATTTAAATAAATATTTAGATAACTGATACAGTATCATATTTATTAAAAACATTTCATAATTTTGGAATGCTTCTGTAGTGATTAATAATGTTATTGTGCTGCTTAGGAAATGTCAGTGTAAAATACAATTTTTCAATTATTTCACTTTATTTTCTTAGTATATCGCAAATATCTTAACACTCATATATTTATTATCACTATTTACTATATTTATTGATCAGAAAAGCAAAGCTATTCTTATTTTATACAATCTTAGGGCAAAAAAACCTTCAAGTCCTATCTCAGAAGATTCACAGATTTAATCAGATCACTACAGGAATTCTCTAACATGATATTAAAACCTCATTTTATACTTCTCTGCTTTCATTTAATTTCTGAAAACTGTATGCATCACAGAGGTTGTTATCTTTTTCCAAATACCCACATACTGTAATTGTCAAAAACTGAATTCCCCAAAAATCTCATATGATTTTTTTCAATTATCGTTCCAGCTCAATTACTCCCAGTCTCTTTGGAAGAAAAGCCAAGTATTTACTCTGGAGGTCAGGATTCTTTCACTGCTGCACATTTCAACTTCTTTCTCACTATTTGTATTCATTGCGTTTGTCTTCATTATTGGCAGAAAACTCAAATGCAACCTGTATGGAAGGAGGCGAATTTTCTCCTGTTTTTAATCCTCCCTTCACCATTTAGAGTGCATTTTCTGGAGCCATCTCTTCTCTTTGTTATGCATTGTTCTTTCAACTTATTGTCACATGACTTCAAAATTAAGGATTGCATCCTACTAACTTATTTCTAATTCAGTTTTGTAAACTAAAGTGTACCTATTTTTGGCATGCAGTTTAATGTACTGCCACTGCTCTGGTGTCCAAAGCTCTGAACTTTTCCAGAAGTCTTCACGTGATCCCATGAATGTGAGCTTCTGTGCTCTGGCTCTAGGCATACATTCACTTACATTGTGACATGAAAGCTTAATTTATGTCTTCGTTGCTAATAAATTAAATGGTGGAGCTTGTATTGTTTTTCCTCTGGCACTTATTGTTCCACAGTGATTTTTAGACACTTAGCCATGTACTTTTTCATACACAGTTGATTTTATAAAAGTCTACCAAATTATTATTTTTTTTAATTAGTAACTTCTTTGGTTGTATAAGACAGTTTGTTTTTGGCATCTCAGCACCACTTGGTTTTGTGAGTCTTTCTACTTGAAACTGTTCTAAAAAAGCAGATAGCATTGCTTTACTATAGTTTTCAATTATTATTTACTTATTTTTGCAGTGCCAGATATTGAACTCAGGACCCTGCGCTTGTCAGGCAAGTGCTTATTCTACTGAGCTGTCTTCCTGGCCCTAAGTTTTTATTTTCTTAATGACCAAAAATGTTTAAACCTGCATTGTGAGTGTATTTAACATGTAGTTTATTTTGTGAGCAAGCACTAAAATTTTCTATTTTATGCATTCTATTTACACATATATGCATATATATATATATATATATATATATATATGTAAATATATCACTTTTATATAATAATACACTGCATCTCAACTGACAAAGGTTTTGTCAATGATTAAAGTATGATAAAATTATCAATATTTTTTTAAATAGTGTTTTTTTTCTTTAATTATCAAATACTATTGAAAATATTACTGCATTCTATTTCTTCACTTGTATTTTTAAATATCTAACATAGTATGCAATATATTATCTATAGATAACTCAAAATTCATTTAAAACATTGATGGTGCTGCTTCCTAACAATCCTTAGCAATTAATTTCTTAATTTTAAAAAGTGAGAAAAATCTTTGCTGGTATGACAGATTTATGAAAGATTAAATATATTTGTGGTATATATGGTGAAACAGTATAGAAATAGCTTTATTTCTTCTATATGTGTACTAAATAATTTTTGTTTCCATTTATATCACTTAACACTGAAATTCTAATACATTAAAGGATAGTATTCAAATTAAGCCACAAGTAGAATGCAAAAATACGTGAATGCAAGTTTTTTAAAATATATTTAGGGCAAGGTTTACAGAGTCTAAAGGGTCTCACTACACAGACTGGACTAGTAGTAACCCTCCTGTTCTCAGCTACCCAAGTGCTGGGATTACAGGGGCACCTCATGCCCAGACTCAATCGACATCTCAGTGCACCGCAGGGGTGGGGTAGACACCGAACCTGGAGGATTGCACACCAGCTGCTGCACTTTGCCTAAGCAGATAGTTTAGTCTACTGAGATATCTGGCTAGTCCACGAATGTAAGTTTTAAAATACTTTTGGCAGAAGATTTATAGATTTGTGTCAGAATGTTAACTGACAGATACTGAAGTTACAAAGTCTTATTAACATTTTAATAACATTTGATAAGGAAACCATATATACTCTTCATTGAATTTTAAACTTTTGTTAGTACAGAAAATAAATTAAATCCAGAGATAAAAATCTATATTTGCATTAAAATAGCAATTTTGAACGCAATACATTGTAATTCTATCTGGAAATGTATTCATTATGTTCGCTTCGACAGCACATATGCTAAAATTGCAGCAGTGCAATACAGAGATTAGCATGGTCCCTGTTCAAGGATGATACACCAATTCACGAGACATTCGATATTTTTATTGCTACTTTCTCTTAGTTCAATGAGAAGAAACATTTGTACTAATACTGTTTATACAAAATATCAAGTCTGCATGTTGTTCTCTGAACAAATACTACAAAGACAACAATATGCAGTGTATTAATTATTGGAACTATCCTACTCACCTGTTGTGAAACTGTCTCATTGCTATTTCTTTTCATTAAAATTAATAAAATAAAATAAAAAAAAGATAAGAAATGCATTCATTTAGTCGTCCACACCTTTTAAGTTATTTAATTATATAAGTCATCTGATGGTACATAAATTGTTGATTAAGCAATCTTTTCAATTTTACATTCACAAGGTGCATACAAAAATGAAATTATCATGTTTGAATAGATAATTTCACTTTTCAACCAGGCAGAATAAAACTTGCCTTTATTTTAGTTTCCACTTGGTTTCTATGCCTTGATGATATATTGTTCTGAAATAAGTTTAGAAATAACTAAAGTTCCACAGATCTCACAATAGGCAAAATATTATCCACCTATTGAAAGAAAATAATAATTTTTAAAAGTAAGCACAAGAGACAATATTTATGATTTAGCATTAGAAGAAGTTCTAGAACCGCCGCAGCAGATGCAGTCTATGAAAGAAATGAATACGTTAGGCTACATGAAAATCAGTTTTCTGTTTCTCTGTCATTGACACAAGCAAATAAGCCTGACAGGGATAAAATGCTTACAAACCACGTATTAAGGAACAAATTTTATTCAAGATATGCAAGAACTCTCTAATTTCAATACTGAGAAGACAAATCCAGTAAAAAGTTGGGCAAAAAAGTTGAAAAAACATTTTCCACAAGAAAATAAGTGATTAAAAATAGGCATAAATGCTCTTCAGTGCTAATAGCCATTAAAGAACACAGAGTAAAGCTGCAGTGTTGAGCTATTACACATGTACAAGATTAGAAGAGCTAAAGCAAAACATAAATTGACAGTCCTAAATGTCAAGAGGATGAGAAACAGCTAGATTACTCATCTATTGCTAATGAAAAGATACTTTTTAAAAAATCACCATCACTTGGGAAATATCATCTGAGTAAATTAAACTGATGTTTACTGCAAGACTTTGTAACTGCTGCCTGGGTATATATTTCCGGAAGCAGAAAAATTTATGCTCATAGAAAATCCCTTGCATTTCATTTGTAATAGTCTTACACTGGAAACAATTTATGTCTTTTAATAGGTGAATAAATAAGCAAACTGTGTTGCATTCATACCATGATATACTATCTAGCAGTGACAAGAAATGAACTATTGATAAAGGCTTCAATACTTGTTGAGTCTCAAATTGGATGGAATCTAAAGAAATTATGCTGAATATTATATGTCAAATTCAAATGACTGTGGATCGCGTGAGTCTACAATTACAGCATTTGCAGTGTGACAGTGCTTTAGTAATGAGGAAGAGATTAGAGCTCGGCAGGTGTTAGGTGGGAAAAGCAATGACTTTTAAGAATTTACTTGGAGGAGTTGTCTGGCAATCAGAGCAGAGCAGTTCTGCATTAAGATTGTGGCAATGGTTATTCAAATATGAACATGGAATTGATAGATGTTCAGAAAACTAAATATGAAAATAATGAAGATAAAAATTGGTAAAGGAGGGATAAGTTTTACATATGAGTTAATAGTTGTTAATAACTAATATCACTTTAAATTTCTATGAACTACATAATTAGGTACTACTGAAACTTGGATGAAACAAAATGAGTAGGTGCTATAGAAAGTTGAAAATTGGATGAAAGCTATATAGAAACTACATTTTAAATCCTTTTTATGACTTTTAAATTAATAAAATTTAAGAAGTTAGAATCTAGTGAAAAAATAAAAACTGGTTAAAAATGAAAAAAAAATAATAGTAATGCAATAATTTGCGCTGGTTCCTCATTTATTTTCCTAAAGTTATCAGTTTTAAGAGGATGAACATGCCCCATGCAGGAGCCTTTGGGAGGTTTTTCATGTTTAAAACACGTTAGTCAGGCAATGTGATGAAGAAAGTTCTAAGGCAAAAACACAAGGAGACCAAGTTTTGAAATGGTAGTATGTGTGTGTCACTCAACTGATTAAAAGGATTTTCAATACTTCTAGAAACGTAGCATACACTGATTTCTGTGGAAGCAAAAGTATGAACAATGAATGGAACACTGAAGATCTCAGGGATAGAAGTTTTCATAAACCAGTATTTAAAGTGACAGATGGGGCACAAATATTGGTAACATATGTTGCGTCTAAAAGAATGTTTCCACAGCAAGTCATTGTTCCTTTAAATGAAAATGAGACAAAGACAAAGGATAATCAGACAAGAAAACATTTGCCGACAAACAAAGTAGAATCTATTAATAAATGCATCAAAAATTAGCCAACTTCAACTCTGTTTCTAATTCTGGGTACAAAATTAGTCTCTAATCTGTGATCAGCATTGCTGTGGGTGGGAAGCGGAGGCAAACAGTACTATGCCTACAAACAAATGCCTGCGGCACAATTTAGAGAAACATAATGGGATAAAGCTTAGAAGCTGAGATCACTTCTCCAAATTCTGATTTTTTCTGAAATTTGTGAAAAGTCAGAAGGTAAAATTTCTGATAAAATCAAATATATTATTATTTATAGTGCATTGTCTAAACTTCTGTTCTGCAGGCTTGAACACAGAGATGTAGCTCACAGCTAGGGAACTGTGGAGCAGTAAGTGCAGTGTCAGTAATATTTCCTTGCACGTTTGACTTTTGTTCACAGAAGGGAGACACTAGATGTGAAAGCTGTTTTTAAATTATGTTTAAGTGGCCTGGCGGGATGGCTCAGCGGTCAAAAGTGCTTGCTTGGGAAAGCTTGGGCGGCTTCAGGGATTGCGGTTCGATTCCCGGCACCACATGCTGTGCCAACCCTGCCTTAGGGGCGGGCTGAGCCGGTCATAAAAATGAGTGAATAAAGAAACAAAGGTTCTAACAATTAAACATTAACCTTTCTAAATCAACATTACTTTTTTTTTTTTTCTTTTCCCCTTTCTTTTCTTTGAAAGTTGACATATTGCACATTGTCCTCACAATCATTATACAGAGTACAGTGTGTGGGCATTGATCTATCTTATATACCTATATGTATTAATCTAAACTGATCTGATGATGAAAATATGTAATATAACCATTGTTAAATCTAAACAATAAAAAAATTGAAACTCAAAAAAAAAGAAAAAAAAATATATATTGTATGCTCACGTCCATAAGAGTGTTATTCATAGCAGGTAATACATAGAAATAGTCCAGTTGTTCAGTAATTGGCTAATAGATAGCTATAATGTGGTGTTTTTCCTACAAGGAAATATTAGACATTGAAGTAATTAATACATGCTCTAAAGAAATGAATCTCAAAAGTATCCTGCTAGGTGGATGAAGTCAATGAGAAAAGAATATTTTTTGTTTCCTTTATGTAATGGGTAAATGTATGGAGTAATTTATACAGAAAATGAGTCAGTGTTTGTTAAGAGTGTAGGTTAGGGGACATAGGACATATTGTGTAAATACTACTGGGCACAGATTTCTTTTGAAGATGAGGAAAATATTCTAAAACAGATTTTTTTGACAAGTTTACAACTAAAATTGTACTAAATTTTATATTTGAAATGAAAAAAAAAAGAAACAAAGGTTCTGAAACAAGAAAAAAATAATTAATTTTAAAAAATTAAGTTATGTTTAAATTTTATAAATAAATCTTCCTACCTTCCTTCCTTCCTTCCTTCCTTCCTTCCTTCCTTCCTACCTTCCTTCCTTCCTTCCTTCCCTCCTTCCTTCCTTCCTTCTTTCCTCATTCTTTTTTGTTTCTTTGGTACAGGTTCTTGCTATGCTGCTCAGAATTGTAATGATCGTCCTGTCTCAGCCTCCCCATCACTGGGATCACAGAAATGTGCCACCATACCTGGTTTAGGGGCTAGTATGGTTCACTTGGGGTTCTTCCAGCATGGCATGAAGTACCGGAGATTAAACCACTTCCACTTAATAATTTCTGGAAGATTTTGCTCATGATAAATATGTGATTGATGTTTGGAATAGTTTATGTTACCATATTTTGTCATATAATTCATATATTCTCACTAATGAAAATAGAGGAGATGGTTAAAAGTTCTAAACATATTAAAATGTTCGTTGAAAGAGTTAGCAGACATAAAATACAGCATCCAATCTGTAAAGCTCTGATAATTTTTCTTTCACAACATTGAGTTCATTTTGTCTCAATTTAAAGTTTTTATTTTACCTTCATTTTATTTACTGAGATGCAATCTTTGCCTGAAGAGCAAGCCAGTGAAGACACCACAGTATATTATGCTTAATCTTGCTTTTAATATTAGTCATGTCTTTTACTAGTAACTCCCAAATTATTTTAGTTTTCAACTTTTCATCCTGTTTTTAAAGATTTCTAGTATCTTGTCATCTGCCTCCACTTTCAATGTCATCAAGTTGCTACAATATATCCAGTCGCATGACAGAAAGATAGCTTATCTCTTGTATTCTTTTCAGAAGCTGTGCTTCTGTATGCTGTACATAGTTACTTTGATACAGTCTCCCTGTATCATTTTTCTCCCTTGGCCCTTCAGAGCCAATCAATGTTCAAGTCTATGTGGCCCAAGGTTAATTATCTTAAGGAAATCTAAATTGAGTTAAATTTTTTCTGTTAGCTTAACAAAGTGAAGAAAAAATATTGTAAATTACAATGTAAAATAAAACACATTAAAAAGGAGGAAGAAGCAAATTTCTGAAATTAAATATGAAATGTGGCAAGAAAATATAAACAACACTGAAAGGTATAAGTAATAATAATAATGATGATTATAATAATAGAAATAAATAATTCTGCTTAAATAATATTTTGTGCTGCATGGCACTTTCCACCTAAAAATTTGTCTCCAATTCTAGCTAACATAAATCACCTTTTGATTTTAACAGATAATTCTCAGAGTTATTTTCAATATCTATTCACAATATCTTTTTTATGTGTATGGAACTGGAGATCGAACTCAGGACCTTGCACTTGCCATGCAGGTACTTGTGCCCCTGAGCTACCTCCCCATATTCACAATATCTCTTAGAATTCTATTTCGCCAAAATTTATTTGGAAGCAGCCTATTTCTATTTGGCCATATGCATTTTGGAACATTTAACATTCTCCTAGCTAAAATTCCATTTAGTTGGCGTTTCATACTGTAATCAAATAGTTACCAATTTATGATCTATAAAGTACTTATTAAAAATAACACCTGGGGAGTCAGGCACAGCAGCACGCTTCTGTGCTCCTATTTGGAAGTCTGAAGCTCAAGGTTCAGAAGTTTTAAGCCAGCAGCCTCAGCCATTTTGTTAGATGCTATGTCAAAAGCAGCAATAAGTTTTTTTAAAGAGCTGGGGGTGCAGTTCAATGGTAGAATGGTTGCCTTGCAAGTGGGAGACTCGGGATTTGAAACCTGGTGCAGGAACAGGAGGAAGGGGAGAGGGAGAAAGTAAGAGAAAGAATCTAGAATCTCTGGGGAGTAAGAAAAACAGTAAGGGAGGATCACACAGGAGAAAGAGACAGAGAGAGAGAGAGAGACAGAGAGAGATCACTAATGGACTTAGTTCAAGTTTAATAATCTGGTTTTAGTATTGCACTCACATTCAACAATCTTTTACCATAAATATATGCATGTTAAAGAATTCTAGGCTATTTGTGATGTTTATTTGATGGCAACTGTGGCAATAATCTATTTAATTACATACCATTTGTTCATCGGTATACATTGTTGACAGTTGTTAAAATGTTTTTTTTTTTTTTTTTTTTTTTTTTTTTTGTCTTTTTGAAACAGGGTCTCACAGTTTAGGCTGGCCTTGAGCTCACTTTGGTAGCCCAGGCTGGTCTCAAACTCACACCGATCCTCCTGCCTCAGCCTCCCGGGTGCTGGGATTACAGGCTTGTGCCACCACTCCCGGCCTAAAATGTATTATTGATGATTTAAAAAGAAAGATTTTCCTTAAACTGCATGTACTGTAGGAGTTGCATTATTGCATAATTATTGCAGAGTTGCGTAGTTGGTCATGTATTTTCAGTGTATCTCACTGTATTCCACACATTTTGTTAATCAAACATATATATATTTGATATATATATATCAAATATATATATCTATATATATAGATATATATTTGATATATATAATATGTATATATTTGATATATTTGATATAATATGTATATATTTTATATATATATATATATATATATATATATATATATATAAAAGCCCACAGTATTCTAATAGAGTTAAATATTTGATCTTCTATTTTTTGCTTTTTAAATCTAAAATAATGACATTTTGGACTTTCATATTATTTCATAATGCAGACTCTGATTTGTCTGACTAAAGCTGACATGGCCCACTAGTACGTGGAGGATCTTAAGAGTGTGCTGGGTTTCTGCAATAGCGGACAATCACATGTGCCGGTGCCTCTC
>PVJA010003276.1:54589-78511 GCA_004027025.1 Myocastor coypus
AAAAAAAAAAAAAAAAAAAAAAAAAAAAAAAAAAAAAAAAAAAAAAAAAAAAAAAAAAAAAAAAAAAAAAAAAAAAAAAAAAAAAAAAAAAAAAAAAAAAGGATTGAGCTCTGTAACATTATATGACCTGATTTTTAAAAGAGTAAAATTAGTATCCCTACAAAGAAATCATTAATAAAAGATAACACTGAATACTAAATATTTCTTAATGAGTTAGCATAAATAAGAAAGAATAAAAGCCCAGTGCCAATATTTCAGGAAAATAATAAAGTGTCTTCTCATGTGTTTTAGTCACTAACTGAAGATAGTGCTCACACAGCATCACTGAAACTTTCATTCTTTCTGAATCAGGAAAATTATAGCACACCACAAAGTGAATAGAGAAAAATGAAAATGCATTTGTTGGCCAGTATACAGTGTTGACAGTTGCTAATGTGTGCTATCGAGGACTTAAGAATCAAAGTTTTTTAAGTGCATGTACTATAGGTGTTGCACTGTTGCATACTTACTGTAGAGTTGCATAGTTGGTCAGGTATTTTTAATTTATCTCACTGTATATTACATATTTTGTTACTCAAATATACATATACATATATATGTACATATATATGTACGTATATATATATATATATATATATATATGAAAAGTACATTAAAATGTATGTCTTTTAAAATAAATGATATTTTTGAAATGTTTTAGGAAACAGCTAGATGTTTTAAGCTGAAGCACAGAGACAGCGTTGTAAATTAATTCAAAGTATGATTCTGAGGATAGTGGTTTTTTCCATTTCACAGAAGTGGAAAACATAAGTGTTCACGTAATACACAGTGGCATGTCAGTAATTTCACAAACAAGACATTTATAACATGTCACACTTACATTACTTCTAGAGGAATAAAAGAGTGAAATACCCTTTTAACTATAGATGGACGTGTTGGTTATCTTGTGGCAAAGAATTAAAACAGTAAAACTAAAAGTTTTTGTACTCTTTTTAAGTTTTTGTTTTACAAAGCTAGGTATTCTGTACTTGCTACATCTATTTTATGTGTTAGTAGTTTCATATTGCACAGAAAATATTGTAATTACATTACATAATCTATCTAATGTGATGATTATGACTTGAAAATAAGTATGAAAATTATGTTTCTTTGTTATGCATTTGATACAGGGTCTTACTACACAGCTCAGACTCAGTGATTCTCCCATCTTCAGTCACCCCAGTGCTGAGATTATCAGTGTACAAGTGTATGTCTCCCCCTCGGACTCCATCACAGACTCAGTGCAAATGGGGGCAGGACCAGCTGGGCATATGGTGCGGGAATCGAACCTCCATCCCTGAGCTTGCCTAAGCAAGGACTTAGTCTGCAGAGTTATCTCACTGAGTCAAAACATTTTGGAGATGTGTATCCTATTATTTTGATTACTAATTGGTAACATCAATTAGTACATATGACTTAAACCATCATTCTTTTTTAGAAAAATGTATTTAGTACAGGTTCTACAGGGTCTTCCTACACAGATTGGACTCATAGTGATCCTCTTGTTTTCAGCTTCCCAAGCACTAGGATTATAGGCATGTGCCACCACACCCAGTCTCAATCATCATCTCAGTGGAACAGGGGGAGGGGCTGGCAGGGTATGTTGGTGATCAAACCCTGGTGGGCCCTTAAATCATCATTTTTTTAAAATGATGAAGCCATTTTATATAGAATTTACCAGTATTTAGATTAGTTGACAAAATTTAAAAATAGAGTATCATCATCTTAGTTGTGGAGTCATTACATATTTGTATGTGGAAAATGGAATAAATTGCATTTACATATCATTGTATCAATGCTAATGCAACAGAATATTAAAATAAAATATATTTAAAAACAAACATTCCATTGTCTTTAACATCTGCTTTTCCAATATTTAACTCTGAATTTCAAGAAATAATAAGACAAATAAAAGTACATTGCTACATAAAATTTAAACCATGCATAATTAATGCAGACCAAGAGATTTTACATATTTTGCATATTTACATTAAAATTATTTTAAAATATTTTGGACCCAATTTTATACATTTTTGCTTGGCTTCTTATACAAAATATAAAAGTTTATAAATTACAATTAAATACAAATAATAAATGAACTATAATTAAATAAAACTTGTGCTCAATATATGCATGTAAAAACATGTATGGCTTTGTATTGTTAGGTGCCTTTTCAGTTTGAATTTCACTGAGCTTTGTGTACTGCTTTGAGAAATATGATGTATGATATACAGCCCTTCATTAATCCTGAAAAAAAAAATAAGCTGTGTCCTACCAAAGTCTTAAAAACTGGACTGGGAAGGAGGAAGTGCTGATTTATACTGCTTGCTGGTTTCAAAGAAAATATTCCTGCAAGGGAAGATTTCTGATTACTAACAGGACGTCATGCAGTGTTGGGGATTGATGCAAACATTCAGCTCTTGCAAATTGGAACTAGCTGGCTTAGCACAGCACTGCATAAAATCTATGTCCTGTTGGCAAAAAGATCATTTCACTTGTCATTGAGAAAAATGTATATGAAATTCCATCTCCAAACAGTTCATTGAAATATTTTCTTTTAAAATTTTCCTGCAATATTTAATAAATACTCCATATACATCTGTAAATATAGGTTGCTAATTCTAAATATCTTCATTTTTAGAATCTTAAACCTCATAACCTAATTTATGGAAACATAAATTCTCTAAGTGTGCTTGATCAGGAAAAGTGACACTTCAATAAATTTTACTAAAATAAAAGTTGAGTTTAGCAAGCATAAATTTCTTATATTGATAATTTAAAAATAATGCATACAAAAGTACATTCTCCTCACACCTGATATATTCAACTAGAAAATAGCCTTGTAATATCCTGAATAAATTCCCTCAGTACTAATCAAAAACAGAGAGCACCTTGCCATCATGAGGACTTGAATACTTCCTTTTTGCTTGGCAATTATAATTATAACTTTTTCATTTTACCTTGAAGTTAATTTAAAAAGAGAATAGGGTTCTCAATTGGTTGTAGATTTATGTTCATCACTTTTTTTTGGCGGGGGGGTGAGGAACTGGGGTTCAAACTCATGACCTTGCACTTGCCCAGAAGGCACTTGTGCCTCGGAGCTATCTCCCCAGCCCCTGTTCAGCACATTGTTTATATATGAGAATCAAGTACACAGGTCTCATCCAATTCTTACAAAAATGATTTTAGATCACTTTACATCCCCAACCTCTTTATTAGCTTGCTCTGCTATTATATGTGTTCAAATAAAATCCTATTTAAATAAAGGTTTACTTTAAAATCTTAAAGTTAAAAAAGATAATTGGAAGAAACACTATGTAAATATGTCCCTAGAAATTAACATCACTGCTTGTTTACATTTTTACATAGTGTTTTATATGATGAGAGATTGTTAATTCGTAGCATAAATATTAATTATATAGCCTCAGATTGTATTAGTGATTTTAAAATATTTTAAATAAAAAATATCCATTGAGTCCTCTTGTTACTAAATCTGTTGTTAGCAAAAATAATTAAATTAGCACACTGGTAATCAACTTGGCTGTAGGCTAGGAAAAAAGATGATGACTCATATATTACTCCATAAATCTTCTGAACAGACTGTTCAAACTCCCTTTACTCTATTACTGATGATTTTATATGGGAATACATTACAAAATTTCTAAGTAAATCTAATTAACCTGATTACTACCTCACATACTTACATTTTGTAATACATAACCTTACACTCTCCATTTTCAATTTTTTATGTAAGATAGTCATTACTGATTGACAATATATTGTATATATTGTATATATATATATATATATATATATATATATATATATATATATATAAATCACAGAAAGTTATTTCCTTTGCTCAGCTGAACTTTTGTACACTTCACCAACAGTGTTCTTTCTTCATAACTCTATTCTCCAAATTCTGGTAATTATCATTTTACTCTACTTCTGTGAGTTCAGCAAGTTAAGATTCCACACATAGGTGAGATTATGTGGTATTTATTTGTCTAAATGTAGTTTATTTCATATAGTTATGTTATAGTTGTTATGAGGGCTCATCTATGATTACAAATTGACATTTTCTATTTTTAATGGCTATAAAACATTCCATTGTGTACATATACTGTACAATATTTTCTTTGCCCACTCATTCCCTAATGGGCAAGCAAATTTGTTCTGAATCTTGGCTATGACAGGAGCGTATTTGGTACAGGGTCTAACAACATAGCCACAACATGTAATGACCCTCTTGGTTTCAGCCTCCCCAGTTCTGAGATTACAGGCACATACCACCACACCTGGTCTAGGTGGTGGAGCTCAGCACACCTCTGGGAGGGCTAGCATGGCATGTGGTGTTAGGGATTGAATCCCGGTGTCTCTGTGTCTGCTTAAGTAGGCACTTAGTCTTCTGAACTTTCTCACTGGCATAAATTGGGGAGTGCAAATATTTCTGAAATATTGACTTTATTTCTAATAGATGTACTCTCAGTAGTGAGAGTACTACATCACACATTATTTCAAGGAAATTCTCTCGTGTTTTCCTATAATGGCTATACTAATCTACACTTGAACAGCTCTCAAAAGTTTCTCTTTCTCCATATCATCAACATCTATCTTTCTTGTTTTAATATACTACTCCTCATAGTTGTAAGGTGACAATCTTTCTGTGGCATGAATTCGCCTCTCCTTGATGATGGTGATTTTAAGCATTTTTCAAGTGTTTATTTGCCATTTGTATATTTTGTATGGTAAATGTGTGCTCAGGTTCTCTGTCCTTGTTTGTTTTCTATACTTTTGGGGAGAATCTTTGAAAATCATTGCCTAAATACATTAATGCCATGGAAATTTCTTCTTATGTTGCTTTCTAAATGACCACTTTAACTTTCATATTAAAGTGTTAATCTATTTTCAGTTATGTTTACAGTATGAAAGTCCACTTGTAATATATCACCAGTATTTGTGGGAAGTATTCTCCTTCTCCCATTGATTTACAAAAATCAACTGATCATAAATGGTTTTATTTCTTCATGTAATAAAAAATCATTGCATTTGTCTCTGTATCCATTATTAGATAGTACTGTGATGTTTTATTTATTGTAGCTTTGCATAATAGTTTTAAATATAATAGAATTATGCTCCAAAATCTATTCTTTGTTCATAGTAATGCTCTATTTATGTAGGGTATGTGATGGCTAACTTGTCAATTTGATGGGGTTAAGGGATAGATAGGAGGATTTTTTAAATTCAGAAGTTGTTTATTTTTGGAAATTTTGAACTTGAAAATTTTAGATGATTGTCAATTATGAGGAATTATTAAATAATATTGTAATTTCCTTTTACCCATTGGGACTACTAGGTTATTATTTTTAATTACTTTTGATATGAAATAACAATGCAACAGTTTCAAAACACATTAGTAGAACATTCCTAATATTTGATACAATGCATATTGTTGTCCTCTTAGGAAATCTACAGAGCACATGGTGCAGATGCGATAATTTTTCTAATCATCATTGGTACAAAAAATTTCTTCTCATTGAAATAAGTTGTTTCCCATATTTTCTGTTCAAGATTATGGGACTACAGAGGAAAAGGATTGAAGATATACAGTGTGCCTAAGTAGAGTCACCTAGAGCGAAAACATTCTCTCTGGCTTTCACCGCAAATTGGTCAAGCGATGGTCATGACTCACCCAGATGGCTGACACTGACAAAAGTTCTATAATGCACTGTACATGGTTGCAAAGTAAATCATGAGGGAATTTGACTGACTTTGTGAGATACAAAAGTTACATGTTTTCTTATACACATCTTACTGTAACTTCCCCTTAACCAACCAGCAGAAAAGTTTAACCACAAGGCATAAAACGTAAAGCTAAATTAGTATGCAGAGCTATAAAAGGCTTAAATCAATGGATTCCAACATTGCCAGTTTGGCCAATAACCCCCTGTGATTATGGAACATTGGATTATGTACACAAGTACAGAGATTAATAAAGCATATTTCTAGATGCATCCGTGTAGATCATTCAGGTGCTTACCAAACAGACAACAAATTAAAGTTAGAAAATCTGCCCTGATTGTAGGTAGCTCTGTCTAATTGGCTTATGACTGGAAAGCATGAATTGCGAAAAAGGAGACAATCAACATGTGACCCATAAGTTTCCATGCATTCTGAAGAGTGAGGCGTGCTACCACTACCAACCGTGGGACTCAGTTTCCTCAACTTTTCAACATATACTCGCTTCACTAACTCCAAAGATTTTTCTAGATTTTCACTGCTTCATTGATCCCTCCTATTCTGAGGAAAACAGCTTCTTAGTCTGGATATACTTTGGGTCTTTTGTTTCTCCCAACTGCCTATAGCCACTCTGCACTGGTCCATCTCTAATTCTGCAAGCTTAAGAAAAATCTATCTTACCTCAGTTTCATTGCTACCATAGAATATCAGACACTGAAAGTTAAAGGACTAAAGTTTGATTTAGCTCACAGTTCATAGATGTTTTAGTCTATAATTAGGTGGTTACAAATCAGGGGGTATGGCTGACTGGTATTCCAGAGAAAAAGTAATTCTTGGTGAGCAGAAAATAATGAAGCAACAAGAGACCAGCACAGCTCTTGGGCTCCTTATATCTTATTCAAGATATTTAAGGTGAAGAGGAGATGATGCCTCACCCAAGAAGAAAAACATAACAAAACAAAACAAAACATAATTTTATGTCCAGGTATGGGAACTGACCCTTCGAGAAAAGGAATTCTCTACCAAGACTAAAGGTAGTACAGAATGGTGAGGAAAAAAAAAATTGAATTCCCACAATTAAACCATAGATATAAAAAAAAAATAAGCGAAGAAAATCAAAAATATCTCCATTCCTTTGTCAGCTCCCAAGGGACTTTACTGTATATATGGGACTAGGAAAAATTAGTATCTTTGTCAGCAATCTGGATGAGTCACTGCTTGACCAATTTGCTCTCTGTGAAAGCCTGAGAGAATGTTTTCTCTTTAGGTGTCTCTCCTTATGCACACTATGTATCTTCAATACCTTTCCTCTGTAGCCCCATAATCTCCTTCAACAGAAAATCTGGGAAACCACTGAGTTCTAGAATGTTATAGTACAGGTTCTCTTATGTCCTGAGTCCTCACTCACCTTCAAGGGCTAGGGCCAAAATACTGGCTCTCCTTGTAGCCCTTCTTTTTCTCTAATTTTTGGTCTGTAAACTTATATTCTTAACCCTCCAGAAGAAAATCCTAGTGATACTATTACTCTATAACATATTTACTTGAGCTTAATATCACTGTTTTTCTGAATATCAAACATCTTAGACTTAACTTGGAATTTATAGTATCTATTAATCACTGATATTGTAAGAAATCTCTATAGAATGTGATAAAAGCAGTTGTGTTTTTACACAGAAATTTAGAAGTCTAAGCATACACAAAATTGTACCCTGTCAATCCTTTGTTATTTTTCTGTCTCTTACTCTCATTTAATACCCTTTATTTGTTTTCTTTTAAACCAATCATTTACTTGAGAGAGAGTATAGCAGTAACTAAACTTACATTAGAAGCAGCACACATTTCAAAGATCGGAATGATAGGCATTCCAAGAATAGTTTTAGTGTTACACATTGCTATCCTCAGTGTGATAAGCTTTTGGAAGTTCTGAGGACCATTATCTAATCCATCCTGTGCATGGCTTTGCTCCTGCCATGTTTCCTTTGTTTTCTGCTTGCAGTCACTTCCTTGTTTAACCTTTAAGTCTTTGATTTCCATTCAGTTGTGGAACTAGCTTATAACTGGAAGACCGGACTGGCATGGCACATGGGGGATTGAACTCCAGTCCCTGCATCTGCCTAAGCAGATGCTTCAGTTTGCTGAGCTATATGGTTAGCCCAGTGGGTTTTTTTTTCTTTTTTCTTTTTTAACTATACTTGTTCTCAAGATAATCCATTAACCCTTAACTATGACCTCATCACTCTTGAGGGTCCCCGGTCTTGCCTCTTAATCCTGCACCATGGGGATTAGATTTCAGTGTTCAAGGGAGTCCTTTGCTAGCTTTGCCCGATGATGAGAGCTCCCACAGAAGACTCTGTCAAGACCACCAACTTGCAGCAACCCTGCGCAAAGAAGTCCAGCCTTGCTCAAAGGACGAGTGCTGTAGATTGCTCACCCAACCTCATGCTGATGCCAGCTTCGTTATCTCTGGGTCAGGAGATGCTAAGTGCTTCACAAACAACTATATAATTTCACCTTTAAAATCTCTTGCCTTCCATCACCATGTTGGGCACACAAGGGGCTGCATAGGTCACCATGGCCATGCATAATGCACCACAGTTCCCCAGAAACCTATGAAGCATTTTGTTTAGAAAGTTCAAGCAGAGAGACCTAGTAACCCAATGGGACTTCGAGAGTTCCAGCCTACCCAGGCTGTCTGCAGAGGGCCTCCTGGTGCCACTGCGATTGACAAAATAATGAGCTCCAGACATGCCCAGGTAACAGTCCCCAGAAACTGTGGACACTTGTTTTTAAAAAGTCAGTTATTTATTTACTTATTTATTTTTATTTGTTTCTTTGTTTGTTACATGGTCTCACGTTGCAGCTTAGATTTGTTGTGATTCTCTTGTCTCAGCCTCCCCAGTGCTGGGATTACAAGCATGAGCCACCATGCCTGGTTTTGGTGGCCTGCAAAGCACGCCTAGGTTTCTAGGACTGACATGGCATGTGGTACCAGGGATCAAACTTGAGTCCTTGTGCTTGCCAGGAAGGTGCTAAGACAGGTGAACTATCTCTACAACTCATGTGAATAAATTCCAATAAGACAGAAAATGCTTCACAGTGTGGCCATAGGTGGATGCTGGGTGGTAGGTATTGAGCCTGAATCACTCAGGTGAACTCAGTGCACTCTTGCCATGTGAGAGAGTGGAAGAGAGTTACCGTGCACAGTGTGATGACCAAAGAAAGAGGAGCAGCCAAAAGGAGAGGAGGAGGAGCAGCAGGAAGCAGGCATCCTCAGTGAGTTGAGGTTGTTTTGCTTGACACAGATAAAAATCATAAGTCAGCCAAGTTCAGCTCAGCTAGTGACACTTCACTTTGAGCACCAAGGCTCTTAGCCCTTCATGTCACAGCTCTGGGCCTCGATGTCACCCAGTTAATTGCAGATGCCAACAGTCAACATCGCCACCCCTGGTCAGCTATGCTGTTTGATACATTGTGACAGATGCTGACCTCTGACCTTCATCAGCTGATGGTCTCTGCAGCTCTTCAAGGCTAACAGCCCCTAGGGTTATAGCTCTTTTCAAGTTACTCCTCTGTCTACACCAGTTAGGATAATTTCAAGTAGACTACAGGACCTTGTAGCCCATACTGCCTAAAACATTCCCACCAGAGCAAGTCTTTACTTGAAAAGGGCCTGTGCTGGTGCTCAGGGGTCGCTAATCAGTGGAAGCTATCCTAAACCAACCAGAGAAATCTAAGCATAGTAATTCTGTATAGCAGCAGCAGGCTTGTGATTGGCTCCTATTCAAGACTGCTGATAGGTCCGATTTTCAGTCGTGATTGTTCTCTGTATAAGCCTGTCAATTGGCTTGATTGGTCTAAACTCAAGCCTTCTGATCTAAGCCTGGATTGGCTCAAATATAATTTTACTGTTCCATCCAAATTCAAGCCTACTGCAATCAAGATAGCCCCCTCCTGGAGTGGGTGTGGTCATCGGGGACAGCTGGAGGGGTCACAGCAGCATGCAATGGAAAATGGGTGAGGCAAGCTGTGTGCTAGCTGTGGTATCTCCAGGAGAATGGTGACACCAAAAATTGGAGTATGTCTGGATGTCCATCTATGTTAATCAATCTCTCTGGAGTCTGTGGACATTGGGAATGTCAATCACAGGCCCAGATCCCTCCCCAGTCTCTTCCATGTTGGAGGTGTGTCCCCCTGCTTTCTTCAAAGGGGCAGCAGCTCCTGGAGCAGTAGGAACAGGAAGGTGGGCCACTGTGGCCAACAGGGGGCTGTCAGAGCAGCTTGGAGTGTCTGGGAAGTAACTCAAGGGATATTGGGAGGACACTGAAGCACATTGTTCCAGTCCCTCCTCCAGGCGTGGAGGGGGAACAAATGGAAGAGTGGGGAGGAGTCTGATAGCTGTTCCTCCTCTGACCTGAGGGGAGAAAGGTGAGGGCCAGGTACTGCCTGTCAGAGAGAGACAGAAAGAGAGAGAGAGAGACAGAGAGACAGAGAGAAATAGATAGAGACACACAGAGAGAGAGAGGTAGAGGTAGAGACAGAAAGACAGAGAAACACATACACAGAGACAGAGAAAGAGAGAGACAGAGAGAAACAGACAGAGACAGAGAGAGACAGAGGTAGAGGTAGAGACAGAAAGACATATAAAGAGACAGAGAGAGACAGAGACAGAGAGACAGAGAGAAACAGATAGAGACAGAGGTAGAGGTAGAGACAGAGAGAGAGAGAGAGAAGTAAAGATGCTTTGAAGATCGAGGAGGTGTCAGGAGCCAAGGGAAGCCAGATGCCTCTGGAAGAATGACCAACTTCCCTGCAGCTTCCAGAAGAAACACACCAGCACCCTGATTTTAAGAATCATAACTCCAAGCACTGCAAGCTCATAAATGTGCGTTGTTTCAAGCCACAATTATAAGGGCCATTAAAGATTATAAGGGCCATTAAATCCAAGGAAATGCATGTGTCTAGCCTGGCTCAAAAAGCTTAGCCTCTGGCCAATGTGCCAGACCTGGTGGCAGACCTAGAGTACAAGAGTGGGACAGAAACGGGCTTGGGGCAGGTGCTGGAAGATGGATGTAGCCTTCACTGGTAAAGAGAACCCCTAGAGCAAGGCAAGATCACACCAGCAGGCTGTATCCCTGAGGGGGCCATATGAGGAAGTTATTGGTCTTCCTCTTGGACTACAGTGATGACCACAGGAGGTGCCACTCTCTGTGCAGCCCCCAAATATTCTAACTCCACATAGTTATCTCTAGTCAAACTCATCACAGTTAGAAAATGGAAGTCCTGGAAGTGTTAATAGTGTGGCCTTGTGTACCTCACTCTGTTGTCCCTGAGTCCACTGAGGCAGTAGTGGTAGCATTGTGTCCTGGACAAAGGGCCAGCCTGAAGCTAGGAGGACATCCCTGGAAATGCAGGAGGGAGGTGAGGCTACACTATCAGGATGGACACACGCTGAGCCACCCTGCTTCAGAGGAGGGATTGTGGAGTGGAGTCCTGACATGGTCCCATGTGAGCAAATGGGCAGTGTTGTATAGGCTGTGGTGTGTGTGCTTGTGCCCCATGGCCCAAGCTAAGATTTAATGCTCAATGAGACAGTATTGAGCTGTAGAGCCTGAAAAGGATATTAAACCATTGGGCAGAGCCCTCTGTGAGGCCAGAGCCCCCATAAAAGGGCTTGACATAGAAGGGGTCATCCTTTTCTCTTCTTTCCTTTGCCTTCTACCATGCTGTCACCTATACAACATGGAGAGAAAGCCTTCTCAGGTGCAAGAAGAGAAGGCACCTGACCTTGGACTTCCAGCCTCCAGATCTAGGAAGAAATAACCTGTTTGTATAAATTACTCAATGTGTGGAATCTGTGAGGAACATCTACATACAGTGGCAATGAACTGGAGGTGTGGAACACAGAGTTGTGTTTGTGGGGTTGATGGCTGTGTTAATTGCTTTCTCTCATTGCTGAGATAAAATATCCAACACCCAAAGCTAAAGGAGGAAAGATTTATCAAGCTCACAGTTTGTAGAAGTTTCAGTTCACAATTAACTGGCTCCAAGACACGGAAACACATGGCACAAGGGCATCGCAATGGAGAAGCAGCTCATGGTGGGTAGAAGACGGCAAATCAACGAGGGTCAACCACGTCTTTTTCTATTCCTTATATCTTATCCAGGCTACTTAGGGCAGGGAGGACTCATCCCTTAATCCTACTGCCTCTGAGCCTAAACTGTACCATGGATCAATCCCAGTGTCACACACTCTGAATCCAGCCACCTCTGTAAATCTCTATGACTGCATAAGGCTTTGTGGGGACATCTAGAAACAAGCCATAACAATGGTTTAGGAGGCTGGGGAGATAGCTCAGTAAAATAAGCACTTGCCTAGCAAGCGCAAGGGCCTGAGTTCAATCCCTACTTTCGCAAAAAACAAAACAAAACAACAACAAAAAGCCAACCAACCAACCAAACAAACAAACAAACAAACAAAATCAGAGTGAAGCCCATGAGGTAGGCCTGAAGAGAATGAGGGAGATAGGTTAAGCTCAAGCCCAACAGTAAACAAAATAGAGGGAGACACCAACTAACTGCACCTTCCTGGAGGCTCAGATCAGTTCTACTCTTTTGCAGAGGCTCAGCGGGAGGCACAAGAGATATCATCCATGTAGATCTGGGTCTGAGTTTTGTGTTCATACATCTGGTCCTCAGAGCCATGGGCAGCCATTCTCCAGATATTCCCCAGCCCCGAGGGGCTTGGTCTGTGAGGCCCCTTCCTCCTTGCTCCCCACCTCCCGGCAGTAGGATGGACCCAGGGCTTCATGTACACTAGGCAAGTGCTCTGTCACTGTGCTGCTCCCAGCTGCGTCTGCTCTCTAGTGATTCCTCTTCTACTCACTCCTTCCATTTCTACAGCTTCCTTGGAGAAAGAGATCCTCTGGTGTGCTCTGAAGCTACTCTGCCAGTCTCAGTGGTGGACTATATCCTAAAGGCAGCTGGGACCATCTATTGCAATCTACAGCAGGCAGGTGGAAGCACTTACCATATATATCCTTGACACGCAGTAGTAATGCTGCCCAAAGGGTCTGTCCACAGAGGCATCCACCTTTGTATTTGGACACTACCTGTGACATACCATATTTGGCTTCCCCGACCATCTCTGTCCCTTTTCCCTAGCCAATTTTTAGCCAGGAATAGCCCTGACATATAATGCTGGCCAGGACATGTTTCTGGAAGCTTCTATGACAGTCACTTAAAAGGAACACACTTGTGTCTTGTTTCTGCACGTTCCTACTCCCTTCATCTTTGCTTTCCAGTCTGCCTGGATCACAAACACAATGTCTATTGGGACAGCTGCCACGCTGTGTCCATGAGGATGAATGTTAACATGCTAAGAATGGCGCAATGGGGAAGGCAGAAAGTTTTATTTTCTCATGATACCACTAAACACTGAGTCAGTCCAGGACCACCTGAGGTTGTGTCATGTGAGATAAACACACCAGATAATTTTAAAGTCACTGTATGTTGGGGTTTGTGCTATCTAAAGACCATTCCTTTTACTTCAGTGCTGTGTTCTAACACAGCTCTGTTCCCTATTTTGTGAAGGACATGTCCCAGAAGGACAAAACGTTGCCAGGAAGCCCCTCAGTGTGCTCTAGTGAAAGCAGCCTTTATTTATGTAGCAGTCCACCCATAGTTACTAGTCAACTATTGTTCAGGCACTCACAGGGGCTATTAGGTATAGGATGAGAAGATGGCAGCCTATACCATGCTGGCAAAGCTGAGCCACTTCTCTGCTGAAGGAACTTACAGCTTTGGAAGAAAGGATGTGAAAGTGGAAATGACAGGAGGAGGAGCCTCACACAGCTGTGAAGCTGAGCACTCATCCTTCAAGAGGCCTCACACGGGATAGTGCTAAAAACTCTGTGGCTTGATCTCCAGGTGACAAGGATCTCAGAAGTGGAGAGGTGCTGTGGGTTTTGCTGTAGCTTTTTTATTATTATTACTTTTATTAGGAAATAATAATGTTATGGTTTCAAAACACATTAGTAGTACATTCCCAATATTTGATAGAATGCATATTGCTATTCTCCTAGTAGTTAGACAGAGCACAGGGTGTAGTCTGTTTCTAGTCATTCCTGAAAAAAACCTTTCTTCTCATTGAACTAAGAGAAAGTAGTTGCATACATAATTCAGTGTTCCATAATCACAGTGGGTTATTGACAAAACTGGCAATATTGGAAGCTATTGATTTAAGCCTTTAACAGCTCAGCAGCTAGTTTTATGTTTTATGCCTAGTGGTTGATGCTGGGTGGTTAAGGAAAGTTAAAGCAAGAACTGTAAAACAAAACATGTAACTTTTTAATCTCTCAAGGTCAGACAAATTCCCTCAGGGTTTACTTTGAAACCATGTACAGAGCTTTGTAGAACTGTTGTCAGGGTCAGCTGCCCTGATGAGTCACCTCCATTGCTTGCCCAGTTTGCTCCCTGTGAAGGCCCTAGAGAATATTTTCTCTCTAGGTGACTCTCCTTAGACACACTGTATATCTTCAATCCCTTTCCTCTGTAGCCTCATAATCTTCAATAGAAAATTTGGGAAACCACTGAGTTATAGGATGTGGTAACAGAAGTTGACTTATGTCCTGAGTCCTGACTGACCTTCAAGGGCTAGGACCAAAATATTGGCTATCCTTGTAGCCTTTCTTTTCCTCTAATTGTTGATCTGTAAACTTATATTCTTAACCCTTCAGAAGAAAAACTTAGTGATACTATTACTCTATAACATAGGCACTTGAGTTAGCATCACTGTCTTTCTGAATATCAAACATCTTAGACTTAACTTGGAATCGGTATTATTTATTGATCATGGATATTCTAATAACTCTATAGAATGTGATAAAAGCAGTTATACATTTTTACACAGAAATTTAGAAATGTAAGCATATATATAATTGTACTTTGTCAATCCTTCATTATTTTTCTGTCTCTTACTCTTATTTAATACTTTTTTTTGTTTTTGTATAAAACAACAATTTACTTGAGACAGTATAGCAGTAACTGAAATTACATTAGAAGCAGCACACATCTAAAAGACCACAATGACAGGCATTCTAAGCATCGTTTGTGATTTACACATTGCTATTCTCAGTGTGATAAAGCTTTTGGAGGTTCTTATGACCGTTATCTAATTCCTCCTGTACATGTTTTTGCTCCTATCATGTTTCCTATCATGTTTCCTATGTTTTCTGCTTGCAGTCATTTCATTGTTTAACCTTTAACTTCTTGATTTCCACTCAGCTCTCCTATGCCTCTCTATTTGTATTTCTTCTTTCGGATTCTTACACTAGGGAGACTATGTGATATTTACACATCTCTTTCAACCATTCTTCAGATGATGGCCATTTTTGTTCTTTCCAAGATTTGGCTATTACAAATTGTTCTGCTATAAGCATGAGTACATAGATATCACTAGAATATGATATTTTCAGTTCTTCTGGGAAAATTCCCAGTAGGAGTATAGCTGGATTAAGTGGGGATTTCCAGTTCTAGTTTTTAAAGGAGTCTCCACGCTGCTTTCCATAATGGTTAGACCAGTCTGCACTCCCATCAGCAGTGGAGGATTCCTTTTTCCACACAGACTCTCCAGCATTCGTTGTTGGTTCATTTCTTTATGATTGTCATTCTTTCTGGGGTGAGATGGCATCTAAGTGTTGTTCTAATTTGCGTTTCAGCAATGGCTAGCAATGTGGATCTTTTCTTCATGTATTTATAGGCTTGTTGAAGTTCTTTCTCTGAGAACTGTGTGTTCATCACAGATGCCCATTTCTGGATTGAATCTTTGAGTTTTAGGACCCTCATAGTTTTTACTTCTATATAAAATTCTGGAAAGAAGACTTTTGTCTGCATACTTATTAGTTAAAATCTTTTTTAAATTTGTGGGTTGCCTTTTCATTCTCTTGGTAATTTCTTTTGAGGTGCAAAATCTTCTTAGCTGGATGAGTTTCAGTTGTTGATTCTTTCAAGTGTTAACGTACAGTTTGATTTTTGTCCATGAGCTGTTTGTCTACTCCGACATTTTCAAGATTTTCTGCCACTTTTTCTTCCAGGAGATTTAGTGTTTCTCTTTTAATATTTAGACCTTTAATCCATTTTGACTTTAGTTTAGTGCTTAGTGATAGATCTGGGTCAAGTTCTAATTTTTGGCATGAGGAGAGCCAGTTTTTCCAGCACCATTTGTTAAAGAGGCTATCTTTTTTCCCTGTAACAGTTTGACCCCCTTTGTCGAAAATAAGGTGGCTGAGTGTGTTTGTATTTGTTTCTGCATCTTCTAATCTATTGCATTGGTTCTTACGTCTATTTTTTGCCAATATTATACTGATTTTATCACTGTAGTTTTGTAGTATATCTTTAGATCAGGACTTGCAATGTCTCCTCATTGGTCAAGCAATGACCATGGCTCATCCGGATGGCTGAAACTGGTAACAGTTCTACAAAACACTATACATGGTTTCAAAGTAAATCCTAAGAGGATTTGAGTGACCTTAGGAGATACAAAAGTTGCATGTTTTGTTATACAGGTGTTCTTTAACTTACCTTTAACTTACCTTTAGTTAGTTAAACTAGTTAAATTAGTTCCAGCAGAAAAGTTTAAGCACAAGGCATAAAACGTAAAAGTAGATTAGTATGCTGAGGTGTAAAAGGCTTAAATTTACAGCTTCTGACATTGCCAGTTTTTCTAATAACCCACTGTGATTATGGAGCATTGGATTATACAACTACTTTCTCTTAGTTCAGTGAGAAGAAAAACTTTTGTACCAAAAATGATTAGAAAAATTGGCTGGGGAGCTAGCTCAGGGACACAAGTTCCTGCCTGGCAGTTTCAAGGTCCTGAGTTTGATCCCTAGTTCCAGAAAAAAAAAAAAAGAAAAGAAAAAGAAAAAAGAACTGTCACATCTACATCCTGTGCCCTGTATAACTACTAGGAGGACAAAATTATGCATTCTATCAAATACTGGAAATGTACTGCTAATGCATTTTGAAACTCTCACATTGTTATTTCTTATTAAATTCAGTAAAAAAAAAAAAAAAAAAAAAGATTAGTATCTTTGGCACTGTGTCCAATCATCCACCTTTGTTCTGCCATCATGCCAAGAGGAATTGTTGGGCTATACTGTATGCTGAGAAAAGAAGCATAATCATTGTTAGTTTAAAAGGTTAGGAATGTCAATCTGAAAAGTGTAATGTAAAACTGTAGGCTGATCACTGAAGCTGAGGATGGGATGTGGGAACATTGAATTCCCAGCGATATGTTAAAGAAAGCAATTAAACTTCAGGCTATACTAGAAATCATAACCAATAAAACTACTCATGGGCTGAACAACAGAATAGCTAAATAAGTGAAAAGTTTACAAGAAGTTCAGTTGAACCTATAGTTACCAGCTGCTAGATGATCAAGAAGGTGAAACTTTTCAACAAAGCCTGGAAAGGGAAAATAAGAGAGGAACCCTCCTTCTGTGGTGAAATTGAGCCACTATGGGATTAACTGTGCAGCTAAGCTCCTTGAGGAATTGACACTTATGTCCTCAGATATGTATGAGGTCAACATAATACTGGTGGAGCACAGCAGACTAAAAAAGTTCTGCTAGAACTCCCTGTTGTCCTTGGGCTTCCATATATCCCACAATGCCATTTCACTTCTGTTTCTGAAACACGCCTCGCAATCCCTGACTGGCCAATGAAAGGCTGCCTGCAGAATAGGAATGATATAAAAGTGACCTCTTTGGACCTGTGATGGTCACATGAGGCCCCTGTGGAAATGTTGGAAAAACAACTATTCCCTTTTGTCTTATTCCATGCATTGGGGATTTGCTCCTATTTATTTTCCTGATATGCTTAATAAAACAATAATGATTTAATTTCTCGATATTAAGAATGGCAAATATCAAAAACATTTCACTATTTCACTATAATTACTCAGACTTTCAAAAGTGCATTCTTAGAAAGATAACATCTCTAGCCATTATCTGGAATCAACTTTTGACTTGGATTGGATTGCAATCAGAAATTAACATTGTGGCTTTACTTGGTTCCTTTTAACAAAATTAATTTTTCTGAATATTTTGTTTTAAGTATTCCATTGATTATAATGGAAAATGAAAGATTTCTTTCCATGACTACCGATCCAGATGCATTAGAACTCTCACTGCATGCACATCTAGTTCTAAAATTTGTAACTTCCTTAACAGTTTATCCAAGATCAGTCACTATGCATATTTGGAAAGGAAGTTACATTTTATTTTAGAATCTCTACTGAAGAACATGACAAAAACTCATATGATGAATATCTACTATTTTCTTACTGAATTTTGGTCCATTAGTAAATTAGAGGGCAATTTTCCGAAAAAGAATAGCCTGCTCGGATATATTTCAATTTTTCAGCAAGTTTAAGCAGCCTATAATTATTATGTTACCTAAATAACATTTTTCTAATCAGAACAGTCTATATGGAGAAATTATATTTTTGTTTCAGAATTCAAAATTGTTCTTACTGTTCGACTGGAAATTTTTGCAGTCAGCATTTTATTTTATTTTATTTTATTTTATTTTTTTGTCTTTTTGAGACAGGGTCTCGCTATGCAGCTCAGGCTTTCCTTGAGCTCACTTTTGTAGCCCAGGCTGGTCTTGAACTCGCACCGATCCTCCTGCCTCAGCCTCCCGAGTGCTGGGATTACAGGCGTGCGCCACCACGCCCGGCTAACAGTCAGCATTTTAAAAAGAATAGATTTAACAGAGTACACATAATTTATAGGACTATTTCACAATATTCACCTAAAAAGTCAAATGCAAAAGAATCCAGGAAGTCTTTCCATGCACTAGAGACCCAAAGAATCTAGTGGAGGGCCTACATCCCACAACAATGTCCTGCGTGAGTCCCGCTGAAGACCTAGAGCACATGGCAGTGTCTCATGCAAGTCTCTATCAAAAACCTGCACTGGCAGAGGCCAAAGGTCAATGGTGGAGATAGACAGTCAGTACCAGTGAAGTGATGTGTGCCTGAAGGCTGAGCGCCTGCACTAGAGCCAGGAATCAACATTTAAGCTAAGGATCAGAGCTCCCCCTACACACATATGCTGAAAAGAACCACAACCAGCCTCAGCAACAGCAAGGACCAAGATCCACCAAGGATGAAAATAGTCAAGTTGAAATCAAGAAAACCAAAGCAATAAGCTTCTTCAGGAAAAAGAAAACAGCACCTCATCTTGCTCTCCGGTTCTAAACAGAAAACTGTTGACAACAGTTGTTGGGTGGGCCTTCACACCGGGAAGCATACAGATTCAGTTCAGCTGGGTGTTACAGTGGGCCATTAATTAATCCAACACGTAACTACACAGAGCTATCTCCTTCAATAAAATTGCACGTGACAATTATTATTATTATTATTATTATTATTATTATTATTATTATTATTATTATTATCTGTACCAGTTCAATTCTAAGGAACTGAACTCAGGATTTTGCACTTGCCAGGCAGGTGCTTATTGTACCGAGCTATCTCTCTGGCTCCTTGCACCTGAAAACTTTACACAATGAGTTTTATTTTTTCAAATTGAAGATATTAATATTTTACTATAGAAAGATACGACTTCATATCTGAATGTCTTTTATACAGAAAATTTGAATTTATGAAATATTGTCACTAACTATAGTTATAAAAACACGTATTTTTCTGAGTTTCTTTGATATTTAGAGTCTCACTTATCATGAACGTGATTTGTTGATCTTTATTCTCTTTTCTTTTATGACCTATTTTTTTTTTTTATAGAACATTTTGAGCTATATTCAAATGATCAGGCTAAAGGGCTTATTTCGCCGCCCCATTTTACCTTATAATTCTGAAACATTGAGACCATCATCCACTCACCCACATGTCTGAAAAAATATGATACTAAAGAAAACAATCTCTTTTATTTTTTACTTAAGAATGTATACTTCAAACTTAAATTGTTTTTACATGCTCTTCTGTAAAGCAACCTAACCTGCAAACATAAATTATTATCATTTTTATTATATTTACTAAATTATGGAGCTAGCAATAATATGTTTGTTAATAATCAACTAAGAAAAATTAAAAACTTTAAAATTTTGTCCAAGAACTCCATATTAAAGAACATCATTACACGTCTACTTTCATGCCTGTCTCTGTTACTTTTCTCTTATTGCTGGGACAAAGTACTCAAACTCGAAAATTAAAGATGGTATTATGGCTTGTACATAGCTATCCCCCCAAAGCCTCATGCAGTCATTGGCTGCTTCTGGAAATTTTTAGTTGATTATTGTGGGTATGGATGTTGCCCCTACCCTGGGGAAAGTGAATCGCATTGCAATGCAAAGGAAGAGAAGTTAGCTGCTTGAGCTGCTCCTAGTACTCTCCCTGCACTCTTGCTCTTAGCTGCCACCCTGCAAGGCTGGCTTCTGCCAGGTGCTGCTCTGCCTTGGAGCCAGCTGAATATGGACTGAAACCTCCAGTAACTGTGAGCTAAATGAATCTTTCCTTCCCTTATTTTGTGTGTCAGGTATTTGTCCCAGAAATGAGAGAAGAATAAGACAGAAGGAAAGATTTCTTTCGCTCACAGCTAGTGGAGGTTTCAGTCATTACTCTGTTGGCTCCAAAGCAGAGTGGCACATGGAGAAAGACAACCATTCATGGCAGTAGAAGACAGTGAAGAGCAAAGGGAGGGGCAGTGGCTGCAGCAGCTAGCAAGCCTCTCTCATTTGCTTATATTGTGTTCAGGCTATCTACCCTAAGGCGGGTGTAGCAGTCACATACTCCCAGCATTGGATCATGAATTAATCACAAATCTAGAAACCACCACATGACTGTAGGAGGGTTTGGGGAGGATATCTAGACACAAAACATAATTTTCACTCCCTGATACCCCAAAGGCTCATGCACATCCTTTTATGCAAAAGACATTTCAGTCCACTACTAAGAGTTGTCAAAGTCCTAACAGTTTCAGTCTAGTTGACGTGTTCAACTTCCATGTCTCCTCTAAGATCTAATGCAGTCTCTTAGCTGTGAGCCCCTGCACAAGTGAACAGCTAAACAGTTCCAACACTCAATAGAGCAAGAAAAACATTACCATTCCAAAAGATACAAGCAGCAGGATACAAAGTATTGGGACCAAAGCAAGTCCAAATCCAGAAGGACAAACATGAAGCCCTATGGAACATCTGAAGTAATCTGTTGCAAACTGTGAGCTCCATGAGACTCCGCCTCTCCAGCACTTCTGTTGGCTGTAGCTCCCATGGCTTTGCTCTGGGGCTGGTATTGCTCTCTCCTTACAACTTTCCTCAGAGTTCACATCCCTGGATTTTCCAAACTTTTTGTGTTTCCACTGCACATTAGGTTTCTTACTCTCTGTTTCACACACTGTACTTTCAGAGGCACACTTCCTGGTGTCCCAGACCTTCTGAAGTCTAGGGGGAAGCCTTCTTTATCTCAGAACTCTTACATTCTGCATTTGTATAAAGCAATGCAACATGAATGATGCCAAGGTCTGCTGCCAGCTGGAGCAGTAGCCAAGCTTTCTTTTCTCTTGGCTGTAGGAGTTGATTGCTTAGATTGCTGAGCACTCTAATCCTGATTCAAAGGAACAAATTCGCTACACTGGTGCTGTTCTGGAACATGGTGCCCCGTGGCTTTCACTTTTGCAGTTTTTAGGCTGCATGTGGTGGAGACTTGCTACTTCTTGAGATGCCCTCACACCACCTTTTCTATTCTGTTCCTTCTCAGCAATGGAATTCCTCTTAGGTCTACCTTTGCAGTCTATATCTTTATTGGCACTTCCTTTCTGGCCAAACTTGCAACATAATAAATCATCCTACTTGGTTCTTTGCTCTCAGATCTGAACATAAATATCATTACATGCCATAGCCTCAACATTCAATTGCCTTGAAAAATTTTTTTGCAAAATTAATCAGTCCAGCATGCTTTATCTCAGGCTTAGGCAAAGTCTCTGAACATGAGCAAAATGCAGACAAATTTTCTGCCAAGCCATAACACACATTCTCTGGAGTCAAACAATGAATGTAGATTTTTTTCTCAGCATAAATCTCCTCAGCCTGGTCTTTTCAGGCAGGATTTCTATTAGTATTTTGGCCTTTTGAATTCTGACCAGAATCTGCGATACAGAACAGCTGAAGACATTTCTGTGCTTGTCTTTCAGGCAACATCTTTGGGTATTTCCTATCTCTTCCCTAAACCACTTCCAAAAGTTCTTGAACAACCCAGCCAAGTATAGTCACAGTGACAGCTACAAGTCTGGTCCCAAATTCTGTCTTGGTTACTTGGTTACCTTTCTCTTAATATATATATATATATATATATATATATATATATGTTTTTATATTTATTTATTTGTATGTATTATGGCTGACTCAGCCTGCCCTGGGGATGGGGATGGCACAGCAGGTGATGCCAGGGATCGAACCACAGTCCCTGCAGTTGCCTAAGCTTGCCTGAGCAAGTGCTTTAGACTACTGAGCCAGCTTGCTGCCACCCTTCTCTTGTTGCTGGGACAAAATGCTAGACATCCAAAATTGAGGAGAGAAAGGCTTTTTACTTCAGGGTTAGTGCAGGTTTCAGTACTTAACCATCTGGATCTAAAGCAGAGTGGCAAATGGAGGAAGCCAGCCATACAGGATGGAAGAAAACAGCAAAGAGCAAAGGGAGGAGCAGCAAATACAGAAATAAGCACGCCTCTCTCATTTCCTTGTGTTGTATTCAGACTATCCACTGTAGCGCAAGTATAGCACTCACTTAATCCCAGCATCAGACCATGGATTAATCATGAACTCCAGAAACCACCCCAAAGTGTGTATGAGACTTTGGGGGAAAACATAGACACAAAACTTAACAATGCCATTTTCTATAACATACTAATGGCTGACAACTTTAGAGCTGTGATGATATATGTATATAACTGTAGATGTATATGTAGATATTTAGTAATCTTTTATATGGTTGAAAATAATCTAACTTTGTGCCATTTACTAATTTTTTTCAATGCCAAGCACTGAAACTCAGGACCCTGTGATTTATGTGTTTATGATGTCAGGCAGGAGCTTGAGTATTCCATTCATAATTAAATTGTTATTTAGTGGAAGTTATATATACTGTGTAATTACATTACATTTGTATTATTTTGCATCTATATCTATATCTATCTGTCTATCTATCTATCTATCTATCTATCTATCTATCTATCTATCTATGTATCTATCTACCTATCTATCTATCTATCTATCTATCTATCTATCTATCTATCTATCCCTACATACATATACTGCATGTATTAGCAAAACTAAAATGTGCCTTTGGAAGTGGCTTTATACATGTATATTTATGTAAATAACATAACTTTATAATATTCTAAATATGCTGTAACTAGTTTTTTGATAAAGTTTCTTGATCATTCACATTGCTGCATATAATTCCTATTTTATATCTTGTACATTCTGATGGATAAAATATGTCTTTTCTCCTTCAAAGCTGTGTAAAATGCTCAGAAAAAATCACTTTAAAGCAGTATCCTAATATGCACACTGTGATTTTACTGGCAAAATTATCAGCTATATTTCGATTTGTAATTTGATCTTTCTGTGCTTGCAGTAAATATGAATTATGTTTTAGTCATAGAAACACCACTATTATATTTATTACTAGTCTGTGTTGATGCAAAATAATTACACATTAAGACTTACAAAATTACTTATTCTTGGCATTTTATCTAATAAAATTGACCTAAGTCGAACTAGATTCTCCATTTGTGATAAGTATTTAACAGTACCTTTTCAATTCAGTCAAAAACTTTTCAGAGTACACTAAGTAGAACTATGGTTTTCATAACAAATTGAATATTTATGTGTTAATGGTTAATTTCTGAGTGATACAACAAAATTATAGTTTCCAAGAGGATCCCTTATATTCTGTCCACAACTGCTCGTTTACAATAAGGGGAAACTTAGAAAATTGAAAATGCCATCCCTTCATTCCCAGGAGAATCCATAGGAAGAATTTCAGGTCTTTGTATGCAACGAATCTCTTGACTTTCTTTCAATGCACATGCAGTTTCCAGGTAAATAGGATGAACTTTC
>PVJA010003276.1:78611-97330 GCA_004027025.1 Myocastor coypus
TTTTTTTTTTTTTTTTTTTTTTTTTTTTTTTTTTTTTTTTTTTTTTTTTTTTTTTTTTTGAGACAGGGTCTCACTGTGCAGTTCAGGCTGGCTTTGAGCTCACTTTTGTAGCCCAGGCTGGTCTCGAACTCACAACGATCCTCCTGCCTCAGCCTCCCAAGTGCTGGGATTACAGGCGTGAGCCACCACGCCCGGCATGAAAATCTTTTAGAAACAATATTTACAGCTAAATCTGCTTCTTGTTACAGATGCTACTGAGAAATTTCTCTGGAAATAACATGCATTTTTCTCCTTTGCATTGACTCTAAGACACCGCCAGCCTTCAAGTCAAGGACTCGGTGTAGCATTTTCCCCACCAAAGTAAGAGTCAGCATCACTTTTGCTGCCCTGTCGGGGTCTGAGGATAGTGTTTGGGAAACAGCTGGAGCTCCATGAACTTGGTCTTGACAGTTTTCTCAAAAGTTCATATACTGAGCTGATATTTCAATTCCTTTCATCATCCTCTCTCAGAGCGTTGTCATTCAGCTGTCATTTTAAGCAGTAGTTTCCTTTTTTCAATTTTTATTCACAGCAAGAATTTTTAATGTATTTTTACCAATGTGACTTTCAAGAAAATATATGGTCTCACAAATATAATATATAATTTTCATTAAATTTATTTCTGACCCCAATTATCTTTATGATAGACTTTGATATACAGAGAGAAAATATGTCTTATTGAATCAATAATATGTCCTCAGAAAGTATTAAATACAGCAACGAAGAGTTATGTAGACTCTTGTATCTTTCATGCACAGAGGTACAAATTATTTTTAGTTTTAGGTGACTGTACTTATAGAGATAAGAATTTTTGAAAATCATTTTATTTTACTTTTATCTATTGGGTTATCTTTTGTTTGTTTGTTTATTTCTTTAGCATCAGAAGTCATACCCAGGTCCTTGCACCTGCCAGGCACACAATATGCCACTGAGCTATATCCCAAGCCCCAAAACAATTTTAATAAGAGTATTTTATCTTCATTGGTGCAAACGTTAAAACTTAGCCTTCACTCAACTCTCACTCCCATTTTTATGCTAGTTTTCTCAAACTAATGCTGTTTTAATTAAGTTTTTTAACTTGCCACAAGGTCCTCATCATTCTGACATTGGATCCTTTGCCACTATAAACTGATTTGAATTTAAGATTAAATATTGAAAATTTACCTCAGGCATTAAACAAGATCCTGGTAAAACAAAAACAAAATGAATTTTTGCCTACTGGTCTGACTTAGTCAGTTTTAAAATTTAAACAGATTCAACCATGTATCTTAAGCTCATCTAGAGAACATGATATTAGGTGCATGAAATATAGTCTCCCTTCCTCCTTTCTGAAGAAAACTACATGACCCAGATCACAAAGAAAGTACAGATGTTAAATGTTTAACAGCTCTTCAGTGATTTCTTTTTTCCTCAGGGCCTTTTGCTCAATATTCTGTTTGGTATTTCATCTCAGATCAAAGGACTTTTATGGTAAACATTTCTACTTTATCAATTTTAAACATAAGAACTGTCAAGGAAATAATGAACACTTTTCCACTTATATATAATTCAATATTGTATTTGTGGGAGCAGGATAATCTCCAACCAAGACAACTTTCACTTAAATTTCCACTTATTTCTATGGCATCCACCCAATAGTTTACATCAATCACTACCAACGCAACAGGCAAATGACTAACATTGTTAAGGTATACAAGGTTGTATTAGAAAGATGCTGACTTTAAATAACTTGCAAAGCTTATAGTTTAGGACTGGGGTATAACTCAGCGGCACAGTGCCTGTCTGGCAGGAGCAAAATCTGAAGTTTAATTCCCAGTGTTAAGAAAAGGATATGCTTATAGCTGATATGAGTTTTTTCCTTATTTCAAGCTAAATTCATAGTTTAACCTAATTGTTATTTCCCTGTCATTACAACAGTTTTATCAAAAAATTTGAAATTTAAAAATGAGTATTTTTAAAGATTAACATATGGTGGCACAATGAAATAAAATAAAGTAAAATCTATAAGACTTTTCAGTAACAATTAGTGTATAACTGAAAATAGATCAGGTAAAATAGAATTAACTCTGCCAATTAAAAGTTGTTACTATATTTTTTAGATATTCTTCAAACATTTGAAATTTCAGGACTTTTATATTAACAAGTAGTGGTACTTATAGCCAAAGCAAATGTTTCCAGTATATCGTGATTACATTTATTGGAGCATTTCCACATTCCAAATGTATGTAACACATCTTAATTCTTCTTCTTTCCGCTTTTCTCTCTCCTCTATGGTTTGGCTAGAACTTTACTTGTATGAGACCTATCTCCTTATTTCACATTATCCATCTTTTCTTTCACTCTTTAAATTATGTATACCTTGGTTTTCATATACAAAAGAAACTGTGAAATACTATTTTCATTTTTATTTGCAATTTGGCTGCTTGAGAAAAAAAATATCAAAAGCAAGGACCGGAGTTCAATCCCCAGTGTGCTGTGCTGGCCCTGCCCCTGGGGAACACTGAGATGGCAAATGAGACTCTGCATGGTGGCACACTCCTGCAATCCTAATGCTTGGAAGGCTGAAAACAGGAGAACAGGAGTCCGATCTACAGTGAGACCCTGTAGACCCTGTGGTAAATTACATTATGAAAGAAAAGAAAAACATTATCTCAGTGTTTCCAAGATAAAAATTTTAGCTTATGTTAAATATTTAATAATTCTTAAAAAGCACTATGAATTTCTAGTAAATATTTACCTGAATAAAAGCACTCACTGAATTCAACACTAGATTAATTTTCAAAATCTCTTAAAAAAAACAACCTTTGTAAATATCTTACAAATCTTATGCTTTTCATTATGATTCAATCATGACCAATCTAGCTCTAAGTAACCTTTCAGCTATAATTATTCATTTTATAAATTGCTGATGTTTCAATGCCTCTGAAACACACTGGAGAGGAAATTGTATCATTTAAATTACAGCAATCCTTTCAAGACAATTTAATGTTCTAGTTACTTTAATTTCAGGCTGGTACTAAGTTAGCCAGAATAGGGAACACATTCAAATATGTATAGAAATAACAATTCTTGCTTAACTTTTATTTTCAGAGAGAGTGACAGAATACATTAGAATAATAATGAAAGTGCAGCTGTTCTACTTTCCTCCATTTTCTACCCATCAAATTGTGTATTTTTAATGGAATGCTTCTATGTTTTTCAGGAAAGTACCCCATTCTGTAGATTGCAATTTTTCCCTTTGAAAGGAAACATAATAGGTATAATCAAGACTATAGAGGAGTTATAATAGAAAAGGAAAAGTAATGAGATGAGAAATTGTAAAGCAGATGAAATTTTCAAATGCCATGATTTATTTCAAAAAGTGTGAATGAAAATTAAAAATAATGTTTTAGAACTGATTTGAAGGCTGCTATATACCCAGAAAGAACTTATCTTTGTGTCACTGTCATGTCAAATGATCATACTCCACCCTCAAGAATTCCTGCTGAAAATATTATGCCTCAGACTTTTTATGGGAAAGGAAGACAGAGTAAAAATCACTTTAAGATTAGCTGAAATTATTACAAATGGGATAAGAATTTATTTGAAAATAAATAACCAGCAGTATTATTAATATATTCAATCTCCAGTTTAAAATAACTCACTAATATGTCTATTATTGGGAAATAAAATGAGTGTGAAGAAAAGAGAAACAAAACTTTATTGAGTCCTGTTAACAGTCCTTATTTTTAACAATCACTCACGTTTCTCTTGGTAAATATGGTCACACATGTATATCTGAGATTAACTTATTTTTGTTTCCATTTATATTACAAGTTGAAAATAACCCAAAACTTTCTAATCATTCCTTTCTGATATGATTTTGACATTAATAAAATAAACAATTTGTAAAAGTCTAGTGAGATCTTTCAATAAAAATATAAGATGACAAAAGTTATTATGATTTTATTTATTAATTTTGATATATAAATTTCTGCTGGGATATATATATATATATATATATATATATATATATATATGCAATGATATATATACTAGAGGTCAAACACAGAACCTAGTGCTTTCCAGGCACACTGAGCCTTCTCTCTGGCCCACATATAACATTTATTTATGCCGGGCATGGTGGCTCATGCCTGTAATCCCAGCACTCGGGAGGCTGAGGCAGGAGGATTGGTGCGAGTTCGAGACCAGCCTTGGCTACAAAAGTGAGCTCAAGGCCAGCCTCAACTGCATAGCCAGACCCTGTCTCAAAAAGACAAACAGACAAAAAATAACAAAAACAAAAACCAAAAAACAACATTTATTTATAAACTTTACTTTTCATGCATATATAGTTTATTTCAACTTCTTAAGATTGCAATAGTTATAAAACTGACTCAGTTGCATCTTACCTGAACTATTCGCTGACTATTCCAGGGCTGGGGTGATGGTCTGACACTGCTGATCATCACAGTGATCTTCTGACACACTTATTTCTTAAATCAAAAAGGATGGAGAAGGGGAGATGAGGAGGACGTGAAAAGATGTAATGTGGGCTATGCGCACGCACCAACTCCCCGCGATGAGTGTAATCACGCACCCTGAATTCATGTTACTAAAACTGCAAACTAAAAAAGATACTTTTATGACTCACACTCATGCAAAGGACTTGTAGGATCTCTTAGGTTTCATGCGCCAAGATGTCAAAATCAAGTAAAGTATTTTGTATTAGACTTCTGTATTATCATTGAACAAAATTTGCTAAATTTGTCTTAAATACAAATATTTAAGACAAATATTTAAGGTTGATATATTTTTCCTAAAATTACAAATTACTGATATTACTAAACTACTAGGAGGAAAGACCTGGAAAAATGTTGAATTGTTACTTTAGTGTTTTTTTTTTTTTTTTTTAATTTATGTTAGTTGGCTCAGTTTAAGCATGCAGCATGGCCCCATTAGTTATAGATAATTTGTATCTGTACGTGATGTATCTAGCCTTCCTATCCTTCTTTTCAAACCCAATCCTATCCTTTTCAAACCCTCTTCCACTCCCCAAACCCCTTTACTGAGTTTGATTTTTATTTTATTTCTTTTCTCATTTTTGTCTTTCTCATTCTTTTTCCTATACCACCAATTTCCCTTTTCATTTTGAATAGTTTCTTCGTTTTTAAAAGTATCTATTGTACATTTTTTATCTTCTTTACGTTTTTAGTTTCTCACACCAGGGGAATAATGTGATATCTGCATGCGTGTCAAATTTATTTCACTGATGATTAGGGTTGCTAGGTTCATTCATTTAGCTATAAATCTCTAAACTTCGTCTTTCTGTATAGATGAATAATAGTTCATCATATATAAAAAAAAAACATTGTATCTATTTGATAGGCATTTGAATTGTTTCCAAGATTTAGTCATTATGAACTGCGCCACTATAAATATGGGTGTGCATATATTGCTGTTATATGATGCTTTTAATTCTTCCGGAAAGACACCCAGAAGGTGAATATCTGAGTATTATGGGACCTCACATCCTAGGTTTTTCAGAAATTTTCACACTGATTTTCCACAGTGGTTGTACCAACCTGCACTCCCTCTAGAAGGGAAGGGTTCCTTTCTCCCATAGTTCCACTAACATTTCTTATTAGTTATTATTTTTTTTTTTTTGATAATAGTCACTCTGTCTGGGGTGAAATGAAATCACAGTGTAGTTTTAACTTACATTTCTCAAATGACTAGTTATAATGAACATTTTAAATATATCTGTCAGTTGTAATTCAGAAAATGTCTATTCACCTCAGATGCCCATTTTTTGAATTGAGTCTTTGAATTTGGAGGGTATGATTTTTTTAGTTCTTTATATTTCAGATATTAGTCTTTTGTCTGAAGAACAGCTGGTATAAATTTTTCCCAACATTCTTCTTTGTCTTTGTACTCCACTGGTGATTCCTCTTGCTTTGTAAAGGTTTTCAAAAAGAAGAGATACCAGCGGTTGGCTTGTTACCACACGGTGATAGATCCTGTGTGATTGGAATTTTCTTCATAAGTCTTAGACTAGATTCCTGTCTTCCAAATTTTATCTATTCTAATATCCAGTAAGTTTTGTGTTTTTGTGCAGATATTTAGATTGTTGATCCATAGTGACTTTAGTTTGATGCACGGCGATTAATATGAGTCTAGTTTTAGTCTCTCCCTTCTCCCTGGACTGGGGATCTAATTTGGGACCTTGTGCTTGCCACAGTTTTAGTCTTTGTCATGTAGAAAGCCAATTTTTCTAGCATCATTTTTATTTATTTATTTATTTATTTATTTATTTTTCTTGTTTCAGAACCTTTATTTGTTTATTCACTCATTTTTATGGCAGGCTCAGCCCGCCCCAAGGGCAGGGCTGGCGCAGCATGTGGTCCTGGGGATCGAACTGCGGTCCCTGAAGCCGCCCAAGCCTTCCCAAGCAGGCGCTTCAGACCACTGAGCCATCCTGCAGGGCCCTAGCATCATTTTTTTAAAAATGCTGCCCTTCTTCCAGTGAATTTATTTAGTCCCTATGTTAAAGATCAAGAGGCTGAATGACTTTGTAGTTGTTTTTGCATTATTGTAATATTTCAAGTTGTCTTAGCATTAGCAATTTTATTCTAATATTAAGCATTTAGTATATATAAAATTTCATTTTATAAATAACTGTGTAATATAATGTGATAAATTTTGAATAAAACACGGAAACGTAAACTTATTTAAACCATATTTTCTAATCCACTGACTTCCCAATCGCTGTTTTGAATTTAAAATAATTTTGTAATATAATTCATATGTTATATAACTTGACACTTCAAAGTGGATAAAGTGCTGGTCTTTTAAAAACATAAACCACATGGTTATGTAGTCATTACCATAATTGAATTTTGGAATGTTTATGACCCTTTTGAAAAAAACCCATACCCATTAACAATTGTAACACATTCCTCTCTTCCTAAAACTCTAAGATTCTATCATCTATTTTCCATCATTGTGGGTGTCTTTTCCGGACATTTACTATAAATGTAGTTATATAATATATGGTGTTTTGTAACTGATTCATTTCAATTATACTAAGGTTTTCAAAGATCGTCCATGTTACAGCATGTACTACCTTTTGTCATTCAGTAACACACCTCTTTTTATTATTGCATTAGTCATGATTGGAAGCTTGAGAATATTTAATCTTCCATTGATTTAAATAAATTTGGATTGTTTCCTATTTATTATTTAAAATAATACTCATAAATATATTTTTTTACTTTTTTGCACAAATGTGTGCCTGTATGCAGCTTGCTCTCTGGTTTTACTCAGAAGGCTTTGTGACAACTGTGACTAAGTTTATGCTGTATTCTGAAAGGATGTGTAACAGCGCTTGCCAAGGGAATTTACATAGCTCCTGCTCTTTATTTTGAGATTCTGCTACAGATATGTACGTTCTGTGGTTTGTCTGGTGAGCTGAGTTTTCTTTGGGGATGTGCCTTGTCCTCATTTTCATCAGCTAAGGGCCATCCGCAAAGTAAGACATCTCAGTTCTGGGCTCTTAACTAGAGGATGAGTTTTGTTTATAGGGAAAATCCAATGAGTACAAAGAAAGGAGGAGCAGCGCTCCTTTAGGCCTGGGGATTTCAGTTCCAAAAAATTCATTCAGCCTTACCCAGTAAAAGCCGATGGAGGCTGAAAATCTCAGATTAATGACAGAGTCCCTGTCAAGTCTGCACCAGTGAAGACTGACTCGGGGACAGGCTTAGTAGTATCCTAGGTGCTAATTTTTACTCCTCCTATTTATAGATTGGAACAAGCTCATCTGTTCTTTCTGACTCCCCGCTCAGATGTCCTTTTATCCACTGTGACAAGTTTGACACCAAGACCCTTTAAAAGATTGTGCTTGTAGTGGTTGATACATTGTGTCAACTTGGCGGGATGCTTGGTGGTCGATGCATTCTATCAATTTGACTGTATTGCCTAGCTGTTTCAGGCCATGAGCCACGAGGGCCCTGCCCCAGAATAACTCAGTTTGGACTATCTCCTGGCTTCCTACATGGACTCATCAGCCACTAGTTTGGACCCTTCAGTTTTTGTCAGCCTCTAGTTTGGACCCTTCAGCTTTCTGTAGCAGATTTCTTCTGCCTTCCTTCTCAACACAATGACTGATCATTAGAGATTCTTAGGAACTTGTAGAAACTGCTTAAGACCAGTAAAGACCTGGATGGAACACTGCAGGGAGTATAAAAGTCTGTGGGACTGAATTCTTCAGTTGGCACTGTGCAGATGCTCTCAGTACACTTCCCCATCTGACTTGGACTGGCACACTTTGTGTTATATCTATTCCTTGTCTTATATCTCTTCCTGTAGTAAAACCCTGATTAGAACAGTCATATATTCCTGTGTAATGATACATAGCTTAGGTATCCAGTAGTGGAAAATAAGAAGTGTTTTCTCCTTGGCTTCATGAACATAATGTCCTATTTGAATTATATATTTACTGTAAGAAACGGTACAAATGGTGAGAGATGTAATATTTGAGCCACGTGTCCTCTACCAGAGGCCTGATTTGTACTCTAGAAATCTTCATCTTTCAGGAGCTGATGCTGCCTGCAGAGGACTCCTTTCTGAGAGCACATCCTTTCCACAGGCTACCACCTTTGCAGCCTGTTCATTCAATACACTAAGGGATTAAGGCCATTTCCTGAGTCCTCCCATCCTAGATATGTGCCTACTTACATAGGGACTTAGATTCAAAGAACTCAGCACCTAAACCCACCTCCCTTTTAACCCTTAAACAAAAGGCAAGCACTAATCATACTGTTTACCTGCTAGTTCCTGAAGATGTTCAACAATGTAACAAAAACTAGGGTAGATTTTCTGAAGACCCTGAAAAGGTCGTTGGTGGTTTTCATGCCCTAACAATGGCAACATGTTCAATTCAAATATGTTTCTTGTTGCACAACAGTGGAAAAGCAAAAGATTATAAAAGCTACAGAGTAGACCATTGGTGAAGCCTTTGTAGCTTCGTCCTTTGGTAATCAACCAACTTCTGTATTTGGGTCTCAAGGAAGGCCTGAAGGATTATTAGATAAGGAGTGGAGAAGTCAAACAAAGCTTAACTGCCAGGTTAGCTGCCATGCAATAAGAGATGCCCAAACCTGTGAAATGTGAGAAGCTCATGTCTACTAGTCAGAGCTCTGGTGAGCACCTGGTGCTTTTTGGCTTTGGCCTGAAGAGTTCCTCTGTATACACACTAATTTAGACTGAACTTAGAGAGGGACTTTATCGTCAGTCAGCTTGAGATAGATGAAAGAGGCTTACAAAACTTGAACTGAACCCATAAAGCAAAATAAGCCAATAAAGTAATTTGGTATTCAATAACTGGTGAAGTAGAGGAGAGGACAAACAAGAACTATATCAGGAAATGAGGCTAGTTTAAGCCATGCTTTCCCTATTTGATGGTAAGGCTCTGACAAAACCTACAATTCTAGAAAAATCTCATGTAATCCAAAGAGTGATAAGAGCAAGTCAGAGTACTTCATGTGAAAGTGAACAGGGCAGTGAATAAAGTCAACCTAGCCCTGATGAACCTGTCTGGTCATGGCAGAAGATAATTGGCATTGAGAGAGAGAGACAGAGAGAGAGAGAGAGAGAGAGAGAGAGAGAGAGAGAGAGAGAGAGAGAGAGAGAGCCTCATTCTCAGAGAGATGAGCTGATCCCACTGTGGTGGCTAAGGTGGTCAGAGAAGACAAGGAGTTGTGATGGCACCCAAAGAAGCTGGCAAGTTTCTCACTCAAGAGTATCATAATTATGCCACAGCAACCTCAGGTAACTCAGTATAGCAGGCAACAGGTTTTATTCACTAGCCGGACTTACTCAGTTCTAGTTTCTGATTGGTTTGAGTTTTCATGTTATTGTAAAGTTCTTGGACCTTGAAGGAGCTAACCAAGTGCTTTATTTATCCCTGCTGTGAAAAACCATTTGGAAGATTTCCCGTTACAAGCTGCCTTTATGATGAAACTGTAGTGCTCCATATCAGCAATTGGAAGAGGTATAACCCTCCCACTGATGACTAATCTGATTCTCAAACTTCTAAAAAACTGTGTCCTAGTTTCTAAGGGTTCAGTCCACTTCATCTCACAGAGCTTGATGGCTCTGCGAGGCGTAGAGCTTCAAGATTGTTATGATGGAACCCCTGTCAAAACATAGTCACTCCTGATCCTAAACCATATCCTTACAGAAAGCAGCATTTCCTGAAGAAAAAAAAAAAGCTAGGCTAGGGTTCTTCCCATTGTTGGTAAATTTTAGCTACAGGATTACTGGTAATAGACCAGGAATTGTTTGATACATCCATTTTATCAACTACTCAAGCCATCAGGAGAATATGACCTAGGACAAGATCCAAAACCATTAATGAGACACCAGCATCTATTCATCTATTGTACTAGACCTATGTATCTTTTTAGCATAGATTCCAGGAGACACTAAATTGTTCTCTGTCCTTGGTCTCAAAAATACTTTCTTTTCTGTACCTGTGGATTCTAGCACACAATATTTCATCGCAGTGAAATGGGAAGATCCCCAAACAGGACTTTGCTAACAGTATACTTGGAGTGTCCCATATTAGGGCTTAGAAGATAACCCCACTTGTTTGCAAGGGCTAGCTCAAGACCTGAGAAGCCTAAATGTCCAAAGGTGAGGCCTACTGTGGCATGTGGATCTCCTCATCTGTAGCCCCTCCTCATTTGTAGCTAAGGAGCCATCTGACAATAACATCATTATTATTCTTAATTTGCTAGCAAGTTTTCCCAAATCCCCACGTAAGGCCCAGGTTTCTCAAAAGATGGTGTCCTGTCTGGAATATATCTTAACACCATGGCAGAGACAACTGTTGTGAGGACAGCAGAGGCACTCCACCATCTGGGTCTTCAGGAATCCAAATGCAAAGGTTGGGGGCTGGAGAGATAGCTCAGTAGAATGAGCATTTGCATGGCAAGTGCAAGGTCCTGAGTTCAATCCCAGCTACCGTAAAAAAAAGTAAAAAAAAAAAAAAAAATACTAACGCTATCCAGGGCTTCTGAGGGTTTCTGGGGGCTTTCTTGGAAATGGCAAGTTTCTGCCACATATTTCATATTTCAGAATAATAATAAAACTACTATATACGGCAACTGTGTGAGTACCAACTGAACCCTAAAATGGACAGCAGTTGCTTAAAGGTCTTTCAGAGCTTTAAAACCCCCCCCGCCAAGCATAAGAGAGAGTGCTATACACACACCCCTTACATTTCTACTATGAACTTTTAGTTTAACCTAATAGTTGCTGTCTGTGCTTCTCAGTCCCCGAGGAATACAGCAAGCAAACTTTGTGCTTTGTAACTTGGTATGATGAGCAGCAAGATGTGTGCTCACGTGCACAAGTAACAAACCAGTATTTGCACACACATTATCCTCCCTGGAAAAGTTCACGTGTAAGCTAATTTGAGCATCACATGTGAAGGGAACAGGAAAGAAGGCTGTGTTGATTTGTTTCATTTTGATTTTTTTTTAAGGTGCAGGAGCATTTTTTACACTATGTGACAGAAGTGGTAGTTAGCTGGCAGAGGCTACAAAAGCAACTTTGTCAAATGGCTCAGACAACTTTTTTCTCTTATATCTTAAAGGCACCTGTAACTATCTCCCTTCCTGGGGTAACTTTAGTAATGATAGTTTCCTTTCTTCATTCAAATTGGTTTCAGTTTTGTTGTGATAATTATAGCCTTAAGTTAGTGGCCATATCTAAAGGATGTAAGAACCATGCTTACTGCATTGTGACATTTTCCTTTTGTCACTACACCTGTATGTTTTTGTACTTTGAACTAGCAGACATAAAAGAAAGTTGTCAGAGGTTTCTGGGGTTCTACAGAGGAAGGGACCCTTTTGACAGACATACTGTGATGTTACTGGCTTAAGGCACCCAGTCAGTCCAGGAATTCAGCTCTGGATTTCCTGACCAGAAGACAGGTTGTGGTCAGATTGGGAGATTCAGAAGTTCAATGGCAAATGATGTCAGTGCCCACGTGAGGCTGATCCTTGTGGCTCCAAAAGAGTTCTAGAGCTAGCAGAGTCTCTAAGAAGTTCTCATGAGTGAATTTACTAAGAAAAGTCCCAATGATTCTTCTGTGATCAAATCCCTATCAAGTCCTATCCCAGCTGCAGTAGACTCAGAAACTACCAGGTGATACCCTTTAATATTCCATTAATCAGATCAGGGAGTAAATCAGGAATAGATTTATTAGACGTCCACAAGGACTCTTGCCCGCAAAACTCATTTTTGGTTATGCTTTATCCTCCTGTACCCTTTGACTGCCTGTTAAATACCTCATCAGATGGATAGTCAACAATGCAGAGAAACCAGGTACAATTTCTCGGAACTCCAAAATTAAAATAACCTCAGGTCTATCAGTAAAGGTTCTGATAAAATTGCAGTTGCTTTCAAACTCTGGATTGAAGAAACAATTCATAAATAGCTAATTTAGACCTGGAATCAGGGAGGTCAAATACTAGGACAGTATTTTGTTAGCTACTTAGCTTCAGGCCTTAGGGAAAAGCTCCAAAAACTCTAACACAGACAACAAGTTAGGATAAATCAACTGTGGCTTATTCGGCCTTTAATACTCATGACAAGGTAGGAAAGACAAAGAAATATTGAGTGAGAATGAGGCAAACCAAAATTCGGTGAGGCAAACATACTCACCCAATAGATATGAACTCATAGTGCTAAGGGGAATCAAATATAATGATAACAATTAATAATAATAATAACAAATCAACAACATTTGGAAATAAGCGACAATGCTTCAAGTTCAAATGACTAGGGCACTGGGCAAACGAGTGCTCCCGAAAGCCACCAAGCACTGTTGGACCTGTTAGCACATGGAAGACCTTTGGCCTTAGAAGAGGGACTGCACTTGCTCCCAGTGATGAGGTCATCCCACACTATGGCCCAGGATGGAAGACTTGATGACAAGTGACATGCCTGAAGAGGCCTGTGTCACTCCACTCAAGGACAGCCTCATCACCTTTCTGCAGCCTTGGATGAATATAGATGCTATGGGCAAACCTCTGCGATACTGGGCATTAACTCTAAGTTGCTACTGAGATGACCTTCGGTACTTTTCTAAAGTTGTTGTGGACACTGCAGAAGTTAGCCAGTCAGTTCTGTTTATTCCTGCTCTGCTAAAAAGAGCCAGGTAAAAGATTTTCCTTTCCAAGCTGCTTTCATGGTGACAGGAGACTGCTTCAGCCAGTAATCTGAAGAGGTGCACACGTCCTACTGAGAACCACTCTGTCATTCTAATCTCTGGCAACCTGTACCTTAATTACTCTGGACCTGGTCAACCTCAGCCCACGGATCCTTATTTCTCTGCTGAAAGCTGATTCCCCAACAACTTGATTCCCCACAGTTGACACAGTGAGAACCCAAGAGGGGCTCTCACAGTAGTCACTTGACTGAAGATCAATCTATATGCTGACAGAAAGCAATACATCATAGGACAGAGGGTAAGCATAGACTAAAGACGAAACTTAGCATTTTGTTTTTATTTTTGACATCAGGAATACAGCTCAGGACCTCATGCTTACCAGAAAATTTACTGAGATATATCTCAGACCCTAAAGACTATTATTGTTGATACTTTTTTTTTTTTTTGACTACAGGGTTGCTGGTGCCCTCACAGTCCCATTTACCAATAGCTAGTGCATCAGAAAAATATCTCGTACATCTTGAAGCCATCGATGAGGCAATTGTACCTATCTATCCATCCATCCATCTATCCATCCATCCATCCATCATAGTATACATCCTTCTACAACTTTCAGCACCCCAAGGGACTAAGATTAAATATGTGTTGTCTGAACAGTGAAACAAGGAGAAAATAAAGGACACCCACATCTGGATTTGAAGACGTGTGGCTGACCTTGTCCTGTTCGCTGAAAGACCCATTATGAATGAGTGTCATGGGAAAAAGACTCCTGGGTTTCAGGACAGAAATTATCCTCCAAGTAAACATGGGTTAACCTGTGGCAGTCAAGGGGGAGGCAAAATGAGCCCTGCAAAACCTGCGGAGTGGATCCCTGTTTCCCGGATGGGACTCCTTTTCCCTTTTATTTTGAGGGAGGGGGAAATGGATTACTTATCTGGATCAGAAGGTTAATCAGTAGCTTCTGCAGAGAAAGTAAGGGGCATCTTTGTATTCACAGTTGTACGAGGTTTATGGGATTTCCTTTTTATTTTCTAGGTCTTCAGAAGTTTAGGTTTTACCTTGGAGAATTAAATTAAAAAAAAAAAAAAACATGTAGAGCTAGCATCCAATAGAATGGAAAAGAAGGTATCCTTTTATGAATAACTGCCTTTGTATTAAAAATTCACTTCATGGGGCACTTGGATATACAATGGCCACATCCACGGTGGAGAATGGGAACCCCATGTGTAATATGTCGTGATTCTTCTTTTTCCCATTATACCCCCTCTACTCTTCTTCCCCTTAGTAGTTCCAAAAGCTTTGTTTCCATTTTTATTTTCTACTCTACTTTAGTTTCTATCCCCTTCCATTCCCTTTCCCCTCTCCATTTTGAATATTTTCATCCTATTTTACAATATCTGTCATCTAATTTGGTTCATATTTGGACTTTGAGTTTCTCACACAAGAGAAACAATGAAATATTTAAACATGGGTCTCATTTATTTCATGTAAAAGTATGGTCTCATGAGAAAGTGTGCTAATAATAGTGCAGTTCAGATCTGTGTGATACTCACTGTTGGATGACTACCAGCCTTGTCCTATCATTTCAGTACATTTTTATTTTCTACACTGACTCTCTCAGGCCCATTCCTTTTTAACTTGAAAACAACTTTTTTTCTCACAAGTGAATAGGTCACGTATTTTCATTTGTAAAGTAAGTTTTTCTGTATGGCCATCTATAATACTTATTCCTAACATAGTTGTAAGCATCAGTAAGAGACATAAAGATATTTATTAGACAGAAATTTAAAATATCAATTCAAAGAGACAGAATGAAGATAATAGAGAGAGAGAGAGGAAGAGAGAGAGAAAAAGAGACAGAGACAGAGAGACAGAGTTAGCATGGTTGAAAGCTGAGAATATTTATATGGTTTTGATAGCAGAAATCTGGAATTCATGTATTTATATGAAGTGTTGCCTTGAATCTTTGGAAAAGAGAGGCTCACCCATACAAAGATAATAAAAAGATGATGTGGTCTATTCAGACAGAAAAATGTTACTTTGTAAGTGAAAATAGGTGGCCTATTTACAGGTGAGAAAAACCTATTTTCAAGTTTAAAAGGAATGGATCAATCTATTTGCGAGTGAAAGGAAATTGTCCAAGTTTAATATGTTCTGAGAGAACAAATAAAGGGAAAAAAATTAAAATTGGCTTGTACCTTGAAGCTGCAACTTTCATTTTTATTAAAAATTATAACTTTCTTTGTCTCCTTTCTACCTATCTTTATTTCTTCCATTCTGCTTCCAAAATCAGGCATCATTTTGTTCAGTGAAGTTAATATGACCTAGAAAGGTGTCATATTGAGATAGGAGACAGGACATGGCTTAGACTGCTTGGGAACAGAGACATGGCAGTCATCCTAGAATATATACAGCACCACCTTGTAGGGCTTCTCTGAAGAAGTTCTTGGAGTTTCCACACCATGTGAATGGCATAAAGTGACACAGGCTCCAGTGAGACCTCCCAGCCATGGATAGCTTACAGTAGCCTGCCTGTGTTTCCCAGCATGGACTTCAGTTTAATTGGACTATAATTTTTTCCTTTCTGTCTTAGCTGACGTTTCTCCACTACCTTTTATTTTTACTTTTTCAAGTAAAATTTGAAACACTGGGCCAGAAAAATGGTTTAGCAGCTTAAGCAAGCACAGGGACTGGGTTCAATCCCTGGCACCACATTCTGTGCCACCCCCACCTCCAGGGGCGCTGAGCTGGCCACCAAGACTGAGCGCTGTGGTACATGCCTGAAATTCAGCGCTGGGAAGACCGAAAACAAGAGGATCCCTAGGAGCCCACACTGTGTAGTGAGACCCTGTACCAAATAAATAAATAAATTTTATTTAAAATTTAAGAATGACAGAGCATCATTGTTGCTTATGTTTTTCAACTTACTGTTTGAGAGTGGAAGAGCCCAGAAACCACCCTCTAAAGAAGACTTCAACGCACCTTTGGGAAGACACTACGAGAAGAATAACTGGAGCTTTCTGTTAAGTGAGATAAAGAGCGCATGTTTACTATTAAGTTGGGGAAAAATGGCCCACATGAGAGTAGTGGGTTGGATTTCCATGCTGCCTGTGGAGGAGAAAACATGGCAGAGAAGGAGTCAGATGAACCACTGGGAATGACCATTTCCTGGGTAGGACTCTCACACCTTATCATTGCATTCCTTGAGGGAGGATCAGTTTGATTGTCTCTCAGAAATTGAGAATAAATTTATGGTCATGAGGGGCTCCTTTCATTGCCCCCCTATCTGCTTATCAGTTTCCCAAGGACACAGTAGGCATGTTTTTTTCAGGACCCTTGCAATGAGTGACAGTGACAGGAGTGTTAAATATACCTTTAGGAGTAGGATTTCTTGATTTTGTGTTATGATTGCTTACTAATCAGCAAGTTTCTTGTTCTGCAGATTGCTTCGTGGGTCTGTGGCACAAAGAAGGCATTTTGGGGCCTTTTCTTAAAAATCAGTGCTTGAGTGAGAGCTATGAGCTTTGTTTTTCGAGTAGAGGTCCCTGGAGTAAAGGTTTTGGTCTTGTTGATTCACTGTGAACTGATAATTGTATAATCTGCCTTTCCATGTTGTTCTTGGACAAACCTCCTTTATCAGTGGATGACACCTCCTGCCTCAAGGCCTTGGAGGAGCAGATTTCTGATGTCCTGTATACGGATAACTGGTGTCAGAAATGACGCTTTCACAATAGTGGAAAATTTCTGAGCTTGTAGGCATCAAGGAAATAAAATTAAGTATAGTATAAGTCTTTATAGTAACTTCTCATGTGTCTAAAAGTGTGACATATCATAGTGGTAAAAGATAAAATTCCTCTGTCAATTCTGCCTTTTCTGGAATTAGAGACTTACCTCTAATTTTGCTAGAAAGTCTCTTCCTACCAAGGAATAAGACACTGTGAGAGAACTAAAATCTCATGGATGAACATTTCATCTTCAAATTGACAAGTCAAGGTATGACTAAAGGTATGGCCATAGATCTAGATAGGAACTCTCCAGAGAAGGAAGTTAGAAACAAAGTCAAAGGAATTTAAATTGCTTATCTGTGAATTCAGTCACCCAGGCTTTCTCCCAAGAGATAGAGATATCCATGGATAGGGACATTATAAGATACCTTATGCCTCTTGAGCATTTTAACAAGCCAGGAGGTAAGGACTCTGCCTGGTCTAGCTCCTATCTGGGAGCAGGGAAATTAAATTCTACACTCTATGAGTGGGGACTACTGGCCACTTGACACATGGAACAGGGCCTGAGTAGTGGCTTGATACAGTTATGTGGCCAATGTCCAGTTTTCTTGGAGTCCTAAATAGGGGCTGAAAAAACTATTCTGTGTATGAAAGTTATATGATTCCATATGCAGAAAAAATGTGAAGAGTCACTTCAATTCTTCTGGTGTGCTTAAAGTATCAGCAATTATGACAGTCATAATTTTGGTATGTCTTCTTCCTTAGCCTTTCTCTATTTATTCTCATCTACATTCCAGCATTTGGGCCATAGGTGTCCAGCATTTGGGCCATAGGTTCCTGAGGACCCTCTGAAAATCTGCAAGTCTTGAAAGACTGGGTCTCTATGAGGGTCTGACTTCTGGTAGAAAAAAACAGGGGAGATTTCTATCTCACTGAGAGACTGGTAGGCATCCAATGACAAAAATCATTAAAGGTATATGATGTCTATCATATATAGGCCTCTTCAAAGTGCTAAAATTCCTCTGGTCAAGAAGAGAAATAAACACAATGTATTACTAGAAGAATTTGGCAGTTGTAGGGCAATTGGGTAAAAAATAAGAACATGACTCTCCAATCTAGCTAACTTTTTATCCTGTCTTTAATGTGGACTAAAGGCAAAGTGGAAGAAAAGATGAGACACACGAGTGATTTCAACAGAGAAAAAATACTACGAAGACGTAAAGTCATGAGGTCTGTGAGAAAATAAGGACATTTACTTTTGCTATTTTTATTCAACATAATATTGGAAGCTGAAGTTAGAGCAGCTAGAAAAAGATAAGATATAAACAGCATAAAAATAGAAGGACATGAATAAAGTTACTTCTTTTATATGGATGTTATAAAATTCTATATGAGGAAAAATCAGAACACTCTACTAAAATAGATTAGAGCTCATTAAAAAATTCAGGAAATTTAAAAATACAAAAGCAACATTTTAAAATCAGTGCATTTTTATCTACATTAGTAAGGGTTGCGAGAATAAATAACAAAAAGATTGCCATTCACTCTAACTACAAAAGCAAGCAAGTAAGAAACAAAAAAAATAAGCAAAGAATAAAATCTCTTGGAGTAAACTTAACCAGGGAAGAGAAAGATCACTCTGATGACAATCTAAATTCTGATGAAGGAAATAGTACAAGACATAAAAATATGGAAAGACTGCACATATATATATATATATATATATATATATATAT
>PVJA010003277.1:0-20017 GCA_004027025.1 Myocastor coypus
TTAGTACTGGAGCCAGGATGGCGGGCCGATGCTCTGCACTCCAAGCCAGGGCTTTTCCTGTTTTATCACACTCACATTGTTTATTTCTAAAGCTAGTGCCAATGATAAACGGTTTCTAGATTATGATATTGTTCTCTTCTAAGGATGGAGAACGTTAAGTACATTTATACTCGAAGTGATGTCAAATTCTATGAGCCTTTATATAAAGTTTAAAACAGTATGCACATGGAAATGCTGATTGCTTTCTCATTGGAGACCAATTATCACATAGATTAAGATCAGATAAGTGCAAGGCTAGCATTTTATAATTCTTATGCTGAAAGTATTTGTTGTAAAGATTCTCATAACTCAAAGGGCTTACACTTTTAATAGTGAATTACACAAAAGTTATTTCAAGTGTGGGGATTTTGTCATGGTAAAAAGGATTTTAGTACCTTTTGAAGAGAGCAGTAGTAGACACAGTAATTATGAAAACATAATCTATCATAATTGTGTGGGAGAAAGGGGATTTATATATCAGGCACTTAACATGAATTTCAAGCAAGTGATTTCACCACTGTGACTCTAGACCTCCTCATCTGTAGTGTGGTTACTGCACACACCTGCCTCCTGGTAGCGTGGTGAAGGTTAACTGTGCTTAGCACATAATAAGAAGAGCACAACAAACACTGGGAATTATTTCCTGTGGCCCATTATGTATAAGTAGGCCCATAATGGTTGTTTGTGTCCTTGCTGCTAAAACTGTCACTTTTAGGTTACAAAAGATGTTCCTAGAAAAATGGGTATGGTGGGCCAGCCAGATAGCTCAGGGGACTTAAAGCCCCTGCTTAGGCAGAATGCAGGGGCCAGAGTTTGTTCCCTGGAACCATAAACTGTGTGGCCCCACCTGCAGGGCACTCTGCAACAAGACTATTGAGATTGGGTGTGATGGCGTGCACCTGTAATCCCAGCCTTTGGGAGGCTGAAAACAGGAGGATCACTAAGAGTCCAATCTGTTTAGTGAGGGGGCTTTCAGGTTAGCACAGTGGCTTAAGGGCCTGCATGGGAAATTCTAGGCAGGCACAGGGATTGGCAGTTCAATCCTCACACCCACCCTTAAGGCAATCTGAGTCAGCCAAAAAAAAAAAAAACCCTTCCCAGTTTGTGTATCAAGACCCTGTACTAAATACAAGAAAGAAAGAAAGAAAGAAAGCAAGCAAGCAAGCAAGCAAGCAAGCAGGCATGGTGGTGAACACCTGTAATTTCAGCACTCTGGGAAGCTGAGGCAGGAGGATCATAAGTTTAAGTCTTGCCTGCATAATTTAGCAAGACTCTATCTCAAAATAAAAAATAGAACAGGGCTTGGAATGAAGCTCGGTACAGAGGCCCTGAGCTGAAACTCCAGTACTCCTCCCCCCAGTTCATCCTCAGATAATTGCCTTCATGGACACTTAGCACAAATGATGCTCTCTGTCCCCTGCTCACCTTGGACCGTAGGTCTGCAGATCAAGTTAGATGTAGCATTTCCAATTTTTCTGAATATTGTGGGAAATTAAATATGTCACCCTAAATGTACCTCTTTGGAGTATTTCCAGATGGCTGTTCAGAGTGATGGGGAACACAGGAATAGTTCTAAAAAAACTGCCCTTCAATCTGCAGATAAAAATGTGTATTAGTGAAATTCATTTTCTTTACCTGGATCTAAAAAGATCACAGATACCCACTGTTTTCTGCAGATTGCCACACAATGCCACATTTTTCTGAACCTTTTACCTTGAGAGGAGTTTCTGTGCAATGAATGCGATTCCCCTCCCCCACTTCTAAGTCCCTGTCTGTTCTGTAGCTCAGTGCTGTTTAATTCCCCTGCCCCTCTTGTAGTGCTGGACTTGGAACCCAGGGCTTTGCGCTCACTGGGTAAGTGCTCTGTTACTGTGCTACACCACCAGCCTGGCCCTTTTTGAGTCTCATATTTTACATGGCACCTGTGTGTATCCACATAATAATCTGCCCTTTTTCTTAAATCTATTTTCAATTAATTTTATAGATTAAAATACGAAACTTCGAAAAAAAAGGGAGATTTCCTTCCCCTTTGTATGTCATTGGAGACTTGCAGTGTTATTTTAGAATGGAAATGCTAGTTGATTTGGAGATATTTTAGTTAAAATTCATCATGCCTACCAGCCCCTCCCCTGGGAGTGGGGGTGTGCCCCTTTAATCCCAGCATTTGGGAGGCCAAAAACAGGAGGATCACTATGAGTCCCATCTGTGGAGGGAGACCCTGTAGACCTTGTACTAAATTAAAAAAAAAAAAAAATCATTTGAGTTTCTGAGGCCTGCTAATTAAGTTTAGGTAAGGAAATCAGAAATTCCTAAGGCCTGTAATTGATTGCAAATCATTTTTACCAGTGGAGCCTTGTGAAAATCATTGAATATTTTTTATTTTGAGACAGGGTCTCCTGCAGTCCAGGCTGACCTTGAACTCATTATATACCCTAGGCTGGCCTTGGAAAGTAGTGTTATAGCCATGTGGATCTCTCTCTCTCTCTCTCTCTCTCTGTTCATTGTTTTGTGTGTGTATGCGCATGTGGTACTAAAGGTGGAACCCAAGGCTTGTGCTTGCTCAGCAAGTGCTTGTCCACTGAGTTACATCCCTAGCCCTTAACTTTCTAACCTGTCACATAAGGCCTTGCTTTTTAAGACTTTTTTAACAGCAGTTTTTTTTAACAAAAAATGTATCCCACTGTCCTTTGATAGCCCTTTTAGTCCACTTTACACGTGGAGGATTAAAATAGAAACAAGTTGTAGCTCCAAAGCACACTTACTACGTTAGTGGCAGAGTTTTACTAATTTAGATCTCAGGCCTGCACACCACCGGTGATACTTAACACAGCAGTAAATGGGTCAGCTCAGTCCAGGGTGATGGTGAACAGTGTGGCTGACAGCAGAGGGCTGTACCACCTGCCCGGCAGACACCTGGCAGATTTATTCCAGGCTAGCTCTGAGAGGCCACAGATCACCACTGTGTCTAGGTCTGCAGGGCCTTTTATAAAAGCAACAGAAGAGAGGGGGAATATAGGAAGACAATAGGCAACTCTTGCTTCATTCCTTCCTCTGTCCTCGCCTCATAGAAGGAGAAACCCTGGCTCTTGGGTCCAGCATCTTTTATCCATTGCTCTGGACCAAGGAGAGGAGGGGCCAATCCCTTTAGACCAGAGGAAAGAAAAAAAAAAAAATTAACCATTAAAGCCACATTTTGCAAAAAAAAAAAAAAAAAAAAAAAAGCTACATTTCGCCCTGCTGGTCACAGTGGTGTGAACTTACATGGTGCCCTCAGAGGTTTCAAGAGCCAAACTGGACTTAGCTGAGTGGTAGAGTGTGTGACTCAAGTGCAGTGGCTCAGTCCGCAGGACTACCACCAAACAGTCTGTGGGGTCCTGTTTTTCTCCTTTGCATAAGATTTTAATGTTTGGAAAGTAACCAACTCCTAATCTTCTTTATCAGTCATTGGATTCATGATAGGCTTTTAGGAAATTGTGTAGAACTAAAACATGCAGACACTTTGTTTAGCTCTAGTCTATATTCTACTTCTGTGGATAAATTATTCAGTTAAATGTGATTTTTAGAGAACATCAAAAATACGTCATTAAAATATGGCTCATTTGGCCAGAGAGATAGCTCCATGGCACAAGTGCCCACCTGGCAAGTGCAAGGTTGTAAGTTTGAACCCCGGTCTGCAAAATAAAAAGAAAAAGGAAAATATGGCTCATTTTTTCATTAGAGTTTGGATCTGTTTAGAGCAGAAGTAATCATGAAAGAGTAGTTAGGCTCCATTGTTGACTCAGGTTCATAAGAGCAATTTGACTCCTGTTAATATTGGAGAAATTTTTTCTATGTTCAGTAGCTTAAGTGAAAGTTAGGTGCCTTCCTTTAAGTGTATTTAAAAAGTTCTAATGAATAGAATATAGTAAAAATATATTTACACTGATTCTGATATGTTGTTTAGTACTGGGGAAATCAATCTGTCACCCCCAAAACATGCTTCTTTGGCATATTGCAGAATGGCTCTCCAGAGAAACTGCAGACGCTGGAATAGTTGTGAAGCACTATCCTTTTGTGAAAGAGATTTACATCTCCAAAGGAAATTGGCCTTAGTAAACAGCGAATGCCAAGTCTGTCTGCCTGAAGGAGCTTCTAAGAAAGATCACATCACAGGAAAAGAGATTAGAGGTCTACACCTCCTCCCTGGCCAGGGACTGCCTCAGGCAACTCCTCTATTACCTGAGCGACCTTATCTGCATAGCCTGTTGATGGCAGCAGTGCTGTCCTCCCTATGCCGTCCCCAGGCTTGTCCCTGCGTCCACCTAGAAGGCCCAGTCCTTTCTGTAATGAAGGCACTGCATCAACTCTACTCCTGGCCCTCAGTTGAGTTATATTTTGTCCTGTGCGTATGCACATACTGTCTTCAACTATGGATTTAACCATCCTTAGATTGAAAATGCTGTACCTGGAAAAAACTGCATTAGTACTGAACACGTATAGGCATTTTTTCTTGTCATTGTTCCCCCAGACAATACTGTATAACAGTTATTTACATACCACTTACATATTATTATGGGAGAATGTTATAGATTTATGTGCAACTACTGAAAGACCTGAGCATGTACAGATTTTTCTATCTTGATAGGGTTTAGGTGTCTTGAAACCAGCCTTCTTCTGACAGCAAGTGTCTAAGGTATATCCTAAAGCTAAAGGATTAATTCACTAAATGTTAAATATGATCTGTAAGGGGAAGTCCAGTTACCTTCTTAAAGGCTAAAATATGCATGATACCAAGGTTTATCTGATTATTTATTCTTTAACTTTGGCTGTTTATGTGAGATAACAGTGTATGCTTCCTACCCAATAGTTAATCGGGCTGGGACTAGTTTCATTAATATTTTTATAAATGATTTGAAAGGTATACTGATGGTGCAAGGTACCAAATTTGCAGCTGACTTCATGAGTTCCAGGTAGTTAAAAGCTAAGCCAACAAGGAAAAACTGCAGGAACATCCTTTGATGCATTTTCATGTGGCACAAAAGGAGATAATGCCTTTTTGAGAAGAAATTCCAAGTTGTATTTATAGTACCTGAATTGTGACCCAGGAGGGAATCCAGGAGTTTGAGAGACAGCTTCTTGGAGGTATTTGTTGTAGTTTCTGCTGAACTGGAAGTCTGAGTTTGCTAAGGATTGTCAAGCCTGGTTTTGAACACAAAACTCATGTTTTATGTAAGGATAATTGTAAAAAGGATGACCGTTTTTTAAGCTGTTGTATTCTAGGCTACTTGATTTGTAACTATTCGTTTATTTAATTCTCTTCACAATTATGAAGCGTAGGTGGCATTCAGTTTTGTAGAACAGCAAATTTGATTCAGGATGGTAAGCAGCTCTCCCAGTCAGCCAGTGTGAGGTGGATGGGGGCTGAGGCTGTAGTCTTTTGATTGTTAATCCTGGATATTTCCCAGGCTGTTAGGGAGGCAGCTCTTAAACTTGTAATAGCTTAGAGCTTATGAAGTACAGTGCCTTTAAGTCCTTGCTGTGTTCTGCTTTAGATGTCATTACAAGCAAGATATCTAAATACCTTGAAGGGATTTAGAGGCATACTTTAAATTTCTTCATAAAAGAAGCTGAAGGGTAGTTTGGTGTTTAGCTTTACCTTGGAGACTGGTAAGTTAGTTGTGGCAGCTTGTAAAACATTTCATCTCTTGACCTAATGCTGGATCATTAATGTCTACTAATAAAAATTACATTAACAAGGAAAATAATATTAAAGGTCACAGGAATAACAGTGTAAAGACTTAGATTTCCGGTGGATTAAAATAGCAAGGTGAAAACATTGGTATAGTGTGGAAACAGGCATCATATTTTGTTTGCGGAGTGAAGAAACACTTCAGGTATCCCTTGAGAGATGAGGCCATGAAGAAGAGTGGTGAGGTTCTGAGGCAGAGGGAACAGTTTAGCAGCATGTTAGATGAATCATTTAACCTTTCGAATTTCATTTTTCCCAATGTTGATATAAATAGTTATATTTAATTAAATTATATATAATATATAATTGTATATACAGTTATACAGGTAGAATTGTTGGTTTTGAAATCCAGAAAATGGGTAGGGACTGCAGATGAGTAGGATATCTGAAAATGGCTAATCTCTAACTTTAAATGCCACTTGAGAGTGGTGGAGGAGTAGCAATGTCCTTGGGAAGAGTGACCAATGAAGATGCTGTGAAAACTTGGGTGGCTTGAAGAGAATAGAAAGTTTAAGAGGCAAAACAAATGGGGAAGAGAGGTATTAAAGATGAAAGGGGAAAAGAGAGGTGTGAGAAAATTGAATTATAGTCTACTTTGCACCTACTCTAGGTAATAATTCTGTCACGGAATAATCTTAACATTAATTTACAGTAAGGAAGAAACTCAGTAAGTAGTTGAAGAATTTCACTCATGTTTTCATTTAGTCTATATGACTGTGTTAGTAAGGCCATGAAAATAGGCTAATTGAGAGTTGATTGGCTGTATTGTCGGGTTGTTTCTTCACTCATTACTTGACAGGTTTCACTGGTAGATTTAAATAGTATAAGGGTGCCCTCAAAAATAAACTGGACTGAGTTACTATTTGTTTTGGATTATTAAAAATGAAAGAGCATAATGTGTATGAGGAGAAGAGTGAACTCTGATCTTTCTGGAGGAGTATAAAAGAAATTTAGACTGGGCCCACGGTGGAATGGGAACAAATTGTAGAGAGTCCTGCATACCATGTAGTAGGAGTTGAAGTTGTATTAGTTCTGTACGTGGGGAAATGATAGAGTTTTATGTTTTAGAATATTGACCATAGCAATACTGAAGAGAATAGTATGGAGACAAAGAAGTTGGAACCGTTAACTCATCAAATAATTATTCGGCACATAATACATAGGACAAGGTGAGTGAGTGAGGCAATTTTCTCTGGGCTCTAGTAGGTCGCTCATGAGGATACCATTTAAGGATCTGCCCCAGTTTAGGAAGGGATTATATGACTGTCTGAATTAAGGAATTTGTAGTGCAGATGGAAGCAAGGCCTCTGGGAAATTCACGAGTTTAAGTGTCCAGCCTTCATTCGTGTTGGAAGTAATAGAAGTTGAAAGTGAGGCAGGGGCCTGAGCTTTGCAGTAGGATAAGAAGTACAGCTTTGGGAGAGGGTGAGTACTGAACTCAATTCCCATTCACATAATTGCTTATGTCTTTTGTGTAAATGGTGACATGACCAAGATACCGGTTTAGCATTGAGGTTGAGATCCTCATACTATTTGGGATTTTAGATATGATGTAGAAGGCATGAAATTAGGTGAATAATGACAATTTCTGAATGATAGTGCATTCAGAAGAAAAGATAACTGGCCCTTACTTCAACAGTGTATTTAAAAATATTTGGACAAGCTGGGTGTGGTGGCACATGCCTGTAACCCAGCACTTGGGAGGCTGAGGCAGGAGGATCTGTGAGAGTTCGAGATTAGCTTGGGCTACAAAAGTGAGTTGAAGGCCAGCCTGAACTGTGTAGTGAGATCCTATCTCAGAAAGACAAAATAGATAGATAGATAGATAGATAGATAATTTGGACAACTGTACTGTGCATTTCTGCGCAGTAGAAATGGAAAGGAGCAGATAATAATTTACCTCCTTTCTTCAATTGACTGTACTTTTTCTCTTCTTAATTTCTTTTTATTTTTTGTGGTACTAGAGATTGAACTCTTTATTTTATTTATTTATTTTTTTTCTTGTTTCAGAACCTTTGTTTATTCACTCTTTTTTTTTTTTTTTTTTTTTTTTTTTTTTTTTTTTTTTTTTTTTTTTTTTTTTTTTTTTTTTTTTTTTTTTTTTTATGGCTGGCTCAACCCACCTCGAAGGCAGGGCTGGCGCAGCATGTGGTGCCGGGGATCGAACCGTGGTCCCTGAAGCCACCCAAGCTTCCCCAAGCAGGTGCTTTAGACCACTGAGCCATCCCTCTGGGCCCCGAGATTGAACTCTTCTTAATTTCTTATACATTTCTTTTTTTCTTCCAATTTTACATGCATGTTTCTGGTAATATCAATAACTGGTTGGAAGACAACACTATATATTGCAACAAATATTGTGAAATTCACATTACTTTGTTAATTTTTTTGTTTTAATTCTAATTTGTACTCTTTAAAAAATAAAAAAATAAAATAAAATACTTATCTATTAGCTATTGCCATCAAAATACTAATGCCTAGACTTGCAGAGAATATAAGAGGGTACAAAAGATCAAACTTCTCCTAGGTAAAGCACTGTCTATCAAAAAGCTAGAAATATTTTAGGGTCTTTGTAAAGATGTGTCATTTGGGGTTTCCCTTCCTAGCTTTGTGGCCTGCCTTGCCTTCCCGTAACAATACAGGGACTTCTTTCCTTGTCCTTTACCTGTAATTCCTTGTTGGAATCCCTGTTAGCTTTCATGGGCTGGTGACGTAGTCTGAACCGAGATTCAAGTTTGACTGCTTCTTTCACCTTCTTTAGAATCCAGTTCAGAGTATCCCTAAGCAACCAGCTTTTTGTGTCTTTCCCTCCCACCTTTTTAGCTCCCTTGAGCCCAAGTCCCTAGCTACTCACAGAGGAAAAGAATAAAAATAGCTTGAGAGGAAGAACCTTGAAGAAGGTTGCAACTTTTAGTTTTTCCCCAGAGGTTCTCTATGCTTCGGGACAGAGTTGGTGAGTCATTAAGTTATGTCCAGTTTTGGTAAAGTAAATAATCTGTTAGAAAAATGATCTTCAAGTGCTGAGGGAAATGTGGAAAGAATCTCAAGTTAGGTGGTTGAGAAATTCATGGAAAAGATGAGTTTTTGGTTCAACCGTAAAGAGAGAAGGACAAGGCAGTGCAGTGAAAAGTAGGAGTAGCACTATTAAAAGGTAGGGACAACAGTACCAAGAAATTAGAGCAGCAAAGGAACTGGTGAAGAGGATTCCATATCTACAAGTCCATAGATTGAGTTGGTGGCAACAGGCGTAGATGACTGAAGGCTGTTAGTCAGCTTTCTGTCACTATAATGAAGCACTTGAGCAGCTTGCCAGGAGAAGGGATTTCTTTCTGCACAAGGTTTTAGAGGTTTCAGTCCAGACTGTTGGGATGGCCAGTTCTGTGGGCCTGTGGGGAAGCAGAGCAAAACCACTCATCTTATGACCAGGAAATAATAAAGAGGAAGAGAGCAGGGTCCTTGGTTCCCCTTCAGGGCATTCTGGATGACATAAGGACCTCTTCCAGGTACCACCTCTTAAGGCTTCTGCTGCTTCCAGTAGAGCCTCCATGGGGACCAAGCATTTAACCCAGGGGCCTTCAGGGGACATTAAGAACTCAATTTGTAGCAGTTTGAAAGGGATAGTAAAAACTTAGGTTATATTCAGTACTAAAATTTAGCTTTGGAAGTCCTTGAAGCATGTAAGTACAAAACTGAAACTGAACAGAGATGATAACTTAAATAGCAACTTAGCACTTCAGGGACAACTTTATATATACTTCATGATAGATACAGCACTAGTTACTTAGTTTATAAATGATTAAATCTCTTGTATTTTTTTTGTTTGTTTGTTTGCCTAGTCACTTTTATAACAGTGAATTTCAAACTTTCCTGGGCATGAGAATTATATAGATCCCTTGTCCAAAGTACTGTATAAAATTCCAGGCCCCAGCCCCATCCCAGAATTTGGGTTCAGTAAGTTAGGAATACAGTTCAAGTGATTCTGACACATATGCTACACAAGCTTAGAGTACTGTTCTTGAGAGTGGAGATGATTTCTATATAGTGAGATACGAAGCTATTAAGTGTTCAGTTCTGTGTTTTTGACAATCGATGTCCGTTTAATTCATAATTTCCATCACCCCCAAAAAAACCTCTTGTGCTCTATGTCTTTCAATTCTGTTGTTTCCTCCTTTCCATCCCAGGAACTGCTGTTCTAATTCCTTTTATTTTGGTTTTTTTGTTTGTTTGTTTGTTTGTTTTGTTGTTGTTGTTGTTTTGAGACAAGGTCTCACTATGTAGTTTAGGCTAGCCTTGAGCTCACTTATGTGGCCCAAGCTGGTCTCGAACTTGCACCAATCCTCCTGCTCCAGCCTCCCAAGTGCTGGGATTAATAGGTATATACCACCACACCTAGCACAAATCATTAATGGGTATAATGGAGAGCTTTTATTTTATTTTTTTAAATTTTTTGATGGTACCAGGGATTGAACTCAAGACCTTGCGCTTGCCAGGCAAGCACTTATTCTACCGCACTATGTCTACCCAGCCCTGCTGTTCTAATTTCTTTCACTGTAAAATTAACATTGTTCCAGATTTTCAGATAAATAGGGCTATGTAGCCAAGACTGTTGTACCTGACTTGTTTTGATTAATATGTTCTTAAGGTTCATCCATCATGTTACATGTGTCCGTTGCATGAGTAATTATTGTGGAAAGGGTTGTTTTCAGTTTCCAACTATGAACAAATGAAACTGCTCTTGGCGTTCTTGTACAAGTCTTTTTGTGGCCCATGCTTTCTTTTCTCTTAGCTGAATACCTACAAGTGGACTTGTTGGATTAGGGGATAGGTGTACAGTTAGTTTCTGAGATGACTTTACCACTTCATACTCCCATCAGAAATCTTCAGTTTGTTCATCTCTTTAGCAGTGTTCATTTTAGTCATCATGCTGGAGAATCTCATCATGGTGTGAATTTGCATTTTCCTGGTGACTATTGATCCTGTGCACTTTGTGATGTGCTTATAAGTCATTTGCATGTCCTTTTCTGAAATTCGTCTTCAGAAGTGCTAATTGCCAGTTTTAAAGGATGTTTGTCATTTTACTGAATTTCAGGTTGTAAGTACACCTGTATGCACCATAATGCAAGTTATGATACCAGTTCTGTCATACAGAATATATATATTAAAATATTTTTTTCCCATTTGGCTTGTATGCTCACTGCCTTGACATGACTCTCAGTGAGCAGAATTTCTGAGTGTGAAAGGAGTGTTGTACATTGTTTTATCTTAGTGTGTTCTGGATCCGGTGCAAGAATTCCATAGCTGTGAAAATATTCTGTTTCCTTCCAAATGTATTGTGGCAGTATCTTTATTTTTAGGCCTATTAACTATTTTGGATTAATGTGGGGGACATTAATTGAAATTAAATATTTTTCATAGATAGCCATTTTTTTTTTTCCAAAATCGTTTGCTCAGAACTTTCTTTTCCCTGTTCGTTGATGCCCTGGTGAGAGATCAGTTGACTGATTAAGGTCTGTTGCTAGTCTCTCTTCTGGTTTAATCCAGTTTCTATGTTTATGCCAACGTCACACTGTGTTGATTGCCACAACTTTAGAGTCTTGAAAGGTAATGTAAGGCCTCCAATTTGTTCTTTTCAAGATTGTTTACACTTTTCTAGATACTGCTTATTTACATATGAATTTCAGAATCAGCTTGCCAACATCTACCCAAAAAAAAGCCTGCCGCATTTTTGATTAGAGTTGCATTGAACCTATGAGTTGGAGATAATTAGCATCTTTGCGATAGTTTTTCAGTCCATGAAAACAGTATCTATTTATTATTATTATTACCTTTTTTTTTTTTCCATTTTATGTATTTGGTGCAGGGTCTCACTACATAGCTTGGATTTGTAGCAGTCCTCCTGTTTTCAGCCTCCACAGCACCGGGATTACAAGTGTGCACCAGCATGCCTGGATTCATCTTCTGGCTCAGCATGCCTGGGACAGGGCTGGCACAATAAAGGGTCATGGGGATAGAACCCTGGTACCTGTACTTGCCAAAGCAGGTGCTTAGTCTGCTGAGCTATCTTGTCAGCCCAATATCTGTTTATTTTGATCTTCAGTTTCTTGAGCATTGTTAGGTACTTTTCTTTAGGTACATTATTTTCATCAAATTTGTAAAATTTTCACCTTGAAATTTTCTTCTTCCCAGGGCTGGGGAGATAGCTCAGTAGAATAAGCACTTGCCTAGCAAGTGCAAGCTTCTGAGTTCAGTCCCCAGTACTGGAAAAAACAAACAAACAAACAAACAAACTACTTCCCAAATACTGCTTTTCAGATTCTAATCCCATATCTGTATAGCTGTTTAGTATTAAGTTCACAAGTTACTAGGCTTCTATCCACTTTTCTTCCAGTTCTTTTTCTTTGTCAGTTTGAAAAGTTAATGCTACCCTGTACTCATGTATTTATTTGCTGACTTTTCCTTTGTCTAATTTGCTGTTATGCCTATTCAATAATTTTTTAATATTTTATAATCTTTTTCAGTTCTAAGATTTCTGTGTGGTTTCTTTTGGCTGTTTGTTTTGTATTTTGTGCATTGGAGCTGGGGAGATAGGTCAGTGGCATAAGCACCTGCCTGGCAAGCATAAGGTCCTGAGTTCAATCCCCAGTGCCTAAAAAACCCCCCCAAAACCCCCCAAAAGACCAATTCAAATTATTTTGTGCATGGTCTCATTACACAGCTCAGGACCTTCCTGTTTTTTCAAGCCTCCCCAGTGCTGAGATTACAGGCATGTACCACCACACCCTGCCAGGTGGTGGTTCAGCACTTAGTCTGCTGAGCTATCTCACTGGCCCTTTGTGCAGTTTCTACTCTATTGAGATTTCTCTCCTTTTTTTTTTTTTTTTTGTGGAACTGGGGATCAAACTTAGGCCCTTGCGCTTGCCAGGCAAGTGCTTATTCTTCTGAGCTATCTCCCCAGCTCTGAAATTTCTCATTTGTTGTTCTTTTTTTTTTCTACATTTAACTCTGAACTTTTTCTAATAGCTGTTTTGAAATCTTTGTATTCAAATTATCTTCATAGTTGCCACTTCTGAGTCTTGATTATTATCATTTTTTGCCTTTTCTTTTATCTAATAAACTTTATATTTTTATTTGTGTTTTTGAGACAGGGTTTTACTATGCAGCTCAGGCTAGCCTTGAATTCCTTTTGTAGCCTAGGCTGGCCTCAAACTCACAACAATCCTACTGCTTCAGCCTCCTAAGTGCTGGTATGATAGGCCCACAACAACATACCTAGTATTTAAAAGGAATTTTTTGATGTTAAAGTCTTTTTTTTTTTTTTTTCCGGTAAGTCGTGGTGTCCCTTCTTGATTGTTATGGCTTTCCTGGCAAGTAGTTTATTTATGGATCAATTTAATTTTTCAAATTTTGTTTTCAGGGTTTTTGTTGCTGTTGTTGGAGGAGTTGTGTTGGGCAGTTCTACAGTAACTTTCAGTTGAGGGCTGGTTTGAAGCCCTTCTGTGTTTCAGATCCTCAAATTTCAGTGGCCTCAGCACTGTATCTTCAGACATCATGAGCTCTTACTTGGTCAACTCATTGAGCTCTGTTTGGAGGGAGGGGAGTTTTCTTGTGCGGTGTAAGTGTAACATCAACGCATCTGTGACTCTGTTTCTCTTCTCTGAGGAGGAGAAACTGCTATTTCCCGGCATCTAAAAAATGGCATTTCGTGTGTTATGTAGGTGTTCCTTGGCTTTTGATGCACCGACAGCATAATCATGAGTCAAAAATACTGTCAGAAAGTCCCATAAATCCAGTGAACTTACTGTGTCTAACCTGCTGAACACCATCACCATGCAGCACAGTGCACGTGGAGCACGGGTGAGTGGAGGTTCAGGCTCACCTTCCAGCAGCAGGGAGCACCCGCATGTTGCGCAGCCCAGCAGCCCAGGAAAAGATCAAAATCAAAGCTGGAGTCTGGTGACTGTTAAACTGTGTCACTTAATACCATTGTAAAGGCAAAGAACAGTGATTTAAGCCATCACAAACTTGGAATCAGCTTTAAAAAGAACTCCAGTTTTTAGTGTCTCATACCTTTTCAGAGAACGCTTAACTTTTGAAAAATAGAACCAGCCTGTCTTCATTTTCAAGCAATATAGAGGTAAAAAGGAGAAAATTTTTATTTTTTTTATTTTTTTAAACAGCTTGTTCTTTTTTTTAATTTTTAAAAATTTTTTTTCTTGTTTCAGAACTTTTGTTTGTTTATTTATTTGTATGGCCGGCTCAGCCTGCCCTGAGGGCAGGGCTGGCACAGCCTGTGGTGCCAGGGATCGAACCACAGTCCCTGTGGGTGCGTTAGACTACTGAGCCATCCTGCCAGCCCCAAAAGTAGAAAAATTTTAATAGAAAAAATAACTCAATATTCCCAAACTCAGAATTTATGAGTTCATCTCAAACATCTTTTATTGTAAATATATGCATAGAAGGATAATTTTTGAATTTAAAAATCCATGTTTTTAAAAATTATTAAAAGTATTTAAGTTAAAATTAACAGATAAATTTGTTAAACCAAAGTATCTTACTTTCCTTTCTTCCTTGCTGGGACAGAGTACCTGACCCCGCAGGTCTATTTTACCTCACAGTTTCAGCCTGTAGTTGACTGGCTCTGAGGCAGGGCAGCAAGGCAAAGAGAAACAGTGGGTGACAGGGCAGGAAGGAAGACAGTGAAGCAAGCCACTCTGTCCCTTTCGTCCCATCCAGCCGTTTAGGTAGTGCCACCCTCACCCAGGGTATGCCATCCCATTTCCCAGAACTCTGCTAAACCAACCAGACTAGTTTAGTGTGCATACCCTCAGCCCCTCATCACAGGCTCTGGCTTCCAGCAGCGCACATCCTAGGTCCTGCTCGTGACAGACTCACGTGTAAAAGCACGCGCTGGCGGTGTGTCCGGATGCAAGCCAGCCTCAGCAAAGCACAATGAGGGAAAGAAAGAGCACTCCAGTGCAGGTAGGTATTGATGAGGACTGTTACTTCCAAAAAAGATTTTCTTTAAAGTTTAAGAAACAAGATTACAGAAAAAACCTAAAATGTTAGAATTAGTACAACTTTTTAAGTGGCAGTTTGGCATTATTCAGGATGCTTAAAATGTTCATATTCTTTGCCCCAAAATTTTATTTTCAGAAAGTTATTTCAGGGAAATTAGAGATGTACAAAAATATGTATATGTGTTATTTATCCTTTTTTTTTTTTTTTTTTTTTTTTTTGGTCTTTTTTGAGACAGGGTCTCGCTATGCAGTTCAAGCTGGCCTTGAGCTTACTTTTGTGGCCCAGGCTGGTCTTGAACTCGAACTGATCCTCCTGCCCCAGCCTCCCAAGTACTGGGATTACAGGAGTACACCACCACGCCCAGCTGTGTTATTTATCCATGACAATATTTATAATGTTAAAAATTAGAAACCTTGTAAATGATCAAATTATGACTTACCTATACAGCCAAATGCCGTAATAAATTACAAATTATGTTCCATAAATTTTTGTTTACCATTTATAATAAAAATAGTTGAGAAGAGATTTAAAATAAAGATATTTAAAGATGAAAGAAAATGAAAAAAAGGTGATACTTCTCTGTCTATTAAAAAGCAAACATTTAAAAAATGAGAGGAGATCCAGTAAGATTGTTTAGTAGACTAAGCACCTGCTTAGGCAAGTTCGGGGGCAGCCACCAAGACTAGATATGGTGGCGTGCGCCCGAAATCCCAGCTCTGGGGAGGCTGAAAACAGGAAGATCACTGTATGTCCAAGCTACATAGTGAGACCCTGTGCCAAGTACATACATACATACATACATACAGATGAAAGATAAGCTAATTTTTGAATAATGAGAGTATAGATATTATTTCAGCCAATATCTTTTACAGTGCAAGTACGGTAAGTATGTACTGTGTTCTTAAAGAACAATGTACTTTAATTTTTAAAATTCTGATAAAATTAATGATTGACAGAAAGATGGTTTAAGTGAATTTTAGTGTTTCTTGGTACCTTTTCCCATTTTTTAAAATACCATGGGGCCAGCAAGGTGGTTCAGTGGTCTGAAGAGCCTGCGTAGGCAAGTTTAGGCAGCTGCAGGGATCAAGGTTCAATCCCTGATACCACATGCTGCGCCAGCCCCACTACCAGGGAAGGCTGAACCAGCCATAATAATAAAAAAAAAAAGATAACTTTATCTAAAGCTTTATTTTTCTAGATTTAAGAGACTTTTTTTTTTTTTTTTTTTTTTTTTTGTGGAACTGGGGATCAAGCACTTGCCAGGCAGGCACTTATGCCCCTGAACTATCTCCCCAGCCCTGACATCTTTAATTATTTTTTAATCTTTTATTTATTTGGTATAGGGTCTTGCTACATAACTCAGATGTATAGTGATCCTCCTGTCTCAGCCTCCTCAGTGCTGGGATTACCAGTATGTGCCACCATGTCCAGTTTCGGTGATGGACTCTGCACTTGGGACCAGCACACCATGTGGTACCAGGGATCAAACCTGGGTCCTTGTGCTTGTCAGGCAGGCGCTTAGACAGGCACGTGCCACCACACCCAGTCAATCTCAGTTGCCCATTTAGCACACCTGGTGGTGGGGCTGGCATGGTAGGCCCGGGGAACAAACCCAGCCCCTGTGCTCTGCCGAAGTAGGCACTTTAATTGGCTGAGCTATTTGGCTGGCTCTAGGATATCTATTCTTAATATGTGTAGTATATATTGTAAACTTAACCTAACCAAGGCAGTTTCCCATAGTTCATAATATAAATCTGAGTTTCTACCTATTACTTCTGTATGCACTTGGTGAGATTTAATACTACTTTCTTTCTTCTTCTCCCTTATCCCTGAACTGTTTTTAAGTTTTGGTTTTACTTTTTGGGCCTCTGTTACTGCTCATATCCTTGTACGTGTGGATATCTTTATGTTAAAAAAACAAACAAAAAAACCTGGAAGCCATAGTCTAGTTGTTTAAATAGCAGTTACTGTCTTGGTCCCCGGCATCTCTAGCATCTATACTGTTGCTCCTAAGGAAGTCACCACAGTGACTCAGCTGCACATATTTTGCTATATATAGAACATGTGTGCAATCCAGAGAAGAAAGTTAATATTCAAGAGATTAAAGAATGGGGCAGCTAATGAGCAAAGAAGTAGGCTCCAGGGAGGCGTCATCCACACATCCTTCACTCACTCGGCGACTTTCATGGCAATACTGAGTCTATTCCTCAGCAGTTACAGACCAAGAAACTTACTTTTATTGGGGGAATTGGTTTCATTCTGAGCAAATTTAGGGAATATAACATAGAACATAGTTAATTTTTAAATTTATATTGAAATTAAACAATATCAAGCTAAAATAATCTGGTGATTTACATCTTTATTGTAACTATTAAAAAGGTGATTACAGGTTGCAAGACAATGGTTTGCATTTTTTACTTCTTCCAGAAGGACTTGTTTCTGTGGACAAGTTATTTAACATCCTGAGCCTCAATTTTCTAATCACTAAAATGGGGTAGTAGCCAGGCGTGGTGGCACGCGCCTCTAATCCCAGCACTTGGGAGGCTAAGGCAGGAGGATTGGTGTGAGTTTGAGACCAGCCTCGGCTACAAAAGTGAGCTCAAGGCCAGCCTGAACTGCACAGCGAGACCCTGTCTCAAAAAGAAAGTAAAATAGAATGGAGTAGTAACTAGGATGCTTGTGAAAACTGAAGGATTCATGTAGACTGAGTTCCTCATGCCATGCGTAGTAATCACTGCCATTTAGTAGTTGTTAAGATTGTTTTCTTCTGCTTCTGGATATGAGGACTTAAGGAAAGGTGCCATTTGGTCTTTTTTCTGTTCAGATGTTGTTTGGAACTCTGACTTGGTGTTATAGAGGTGCCATGGTAATATTACTTGATTTACAAGGACATGGTTTGGAGTAGAAAATTTAGCTCAGTCTAGTGAAGAATATGATGAGTTTGTATAGATTATGTTTTACAGTGAGATCTTAATGTCTGAGATATGGAAATTTTTTTATATGGAATTCACTATTGAGTTTGGTATTTCTAAAACAGTGGGTTATCTCAAAAGAGTAACACCCAAATAACATATTTAATAGGCTGTTTTTACTTACAGTTGACAAGTTTGTAAGATTTGTGTTCTGTGGTTAGTATTTATGATTCATTTTATTTGTGGACTCTGACTATACTTGTGGACTCTGTGATTATAAGAGATCAGGTTCAGTTTCTGGTTTTCAGAGCTTACTGAAATGGCTAGAGTGAAGCCGAGCCAGACAACCCATGGGTCCCTGGGACCACAAGGCGCCTGTGCAGCGGTGCCCAGGACAGTAGAGGAAGCAAGGAGAGCAGCCAGCTTTTCTTTTTGGTGTCAGCGTCTTTTTTTTCCACATGGTTGTGAGAAGGCATTGAATTTAGACAGTTACATCGGCCTCAGGTAGGTGTAGCCATTCTGATTTAGTCCCTATTTGCCCCTCCTTTCCCACTTAGCCAAGTCCAAATCAGAGTTGAATGAACAGATGTCCTTTTGGGATGTGACACTGACTAGGTGCCATGTCCACTGACTAGGCACAGCTTTTAGTGACAGCTGAGAAGAGTCTGTGGACCCCAGTGTACCGCAGTTTCTCCCTATGTAAGATGATTTCTCTTCAGTGAGAACAGACATATAGGGGAGATTTATGGAAGACTGGCTGGAAGATATTTTGATGTTATGTCTTAATTATGCTACATAGCATTTTTATTATGTATAGTCTGCTAGAGGTCCGTGTTTTCTCCTCGGCTGAGTGCCTGAGGATCTGTATCATTTTGGTCTGTCTTTGATATGACAGTTAGGGCTTGGAATACTTTAAGCAATCAGTAATCAACTTGTTAATTAGTGAGCAAATATTTATCATGCCAAATTGTGCATTTTAACAGAATGGAGAGCATAAAAAGGCGAGATTTCCTTCATAAGTCTTTTATCCTCAGACTTAAGATTATACAAGCATTTTTGTGACTGGAAAGAACTTAAGTGTTCCACATTAAACTTCACTTACTATACTAAGAATTAGAAAAAAGTCGTGTTAGTGAGAACTTTTATTTAAATAAATGGCTTAGTTATCTGGTCGTATATGTGTATGGTTTTAAAAATGAATCTAAGGACTGCTAAGAGTGCCCTGATTTTGTGTAGGTTTATTACTAAAGAAAATATTTCATGTCTTAGAGCTGCGCAGCTATGACCAGTTTTAGTACTTGATCATAGGACCACAGAGTATATGTTTTTGGTGTAGTGAGGAATCAGGTGAAAAAATATGGATATCAATCTGTACCCAGAAGAACTGAAAAAAAAAATAAAAAAATTTAAAAAAATAAAGTTGATGCTGGGAAAGGTTAAAAAAAATATGGATATATTTGGACACTAACGAAGGTAATATTATAATATGCAATATATACAATATAGCCATTTCTTTTTTTTTTTTTTCTTGTCTAAACAATATTACTACAAACTTTTATTCTCTCTTTTTTTTTTTTTTTTTTTTTTTTTTTTGGTGGGACCAGAGTTCGAACTCGTGATCTTGCACTTGCCAGGCAGGCACTTGTGCCACAGAGCTATCTCCCCAGCCCCCAAACTTTTATTCTCAATGAATATAGCCATTTCTGTTTAAGGACTCGATGAGTATCTAGTATGAATGTGAAATTTTCATTCAAATTTGTATTTGTATATGTTTATTCTTATCTTCTTTCACATATTAAATATTTTGGTTTATAGTAGGTATTTATGACCTGTAAGATTAGTTGTGATATTGTTGTCAGTTACTGTGATAAAGTATTTTAGGCAATAAGTGAAAAAAAAAAAAAAAGGTTTGCAGTTGCTCATAGTTTTGGAGGCTTCCTTGCTAAGCTGGTTCTTCCAGGGCCTGTGGTGTCACATCGAAGTGGAAGTGCCTGGCAAAGGAACCTGTTGATGATCAGGAGCAAGGAAGAGGAGAAGGCAAAGCTCCCAGAGTTCCAGCCCTTCACCCGCACATTTCCAGATCCATGAGACTTCTTAGTTTGTCCTGCATAATGATTCCCCACACATTTCAGCATCACCAAGCCTGGCCTTGAAGCATGAGCTTTGCAGGATGGCCCACGTCTAGGCTGCAGTGCAGATGCCGTTGTTTCTGTGTCTGGAATATCCACTTACAGGCCATGTCTTCATAAGCAGTTTTTAAAATGTAACCCTCCTCTCACCTGTCTTCATTTTTTTGTTTTACTGATGTGCCCATATTCAGCTG
>PVJA010003277.1:20117-97038 GCA_004027025.1 Myocastor coypus
TCATCATCATCATCAGAGAATATACTTTGCGTTGCTTTATTTCTTTTAAATTTGTTAAGATTTGTTTTATGACCTAGGATGAACCTGTCTTGGTGAGCATTCTGTGTACTAGGAAAGAAAGAATGCTCTGTTAGGTGAAGTGTTGCATATCAATCAGACCAAGAGTTCATTGACAGTGAGGGTAAATTCTATATTCTCACTGATTTTTTGCGGGGTGGAGAGGTTCTACATTTTTGCTACATGTATTATGGTGAAAGGGTATTAAAAACTCCAAGCTTAGTTATACATTTATGTACTTCTTATAGTCCTGTCCTTTCTTCTTGTGTTAGTTCTATTAGGTGCATGTATGTTGAGGGCGTATCTTTTGATGAAGCGACTCCTTTATCATTGTGCTGTGGTCCTTTTTAAAGCCTGATCTGTTTCTTTGCCTTGAAATTAATTTGGCATAGTCATTTACTTTGGATGTAGCCACTCTGCCTTATGTTGGTTAGTATTCCCATGGCATATCTTTTCCATCCTTTTACTTCTACTTTCTTTGTTCTTAAATTCATAATTGAATTCCTCAAAGGTGGCACGTAATTGAGTTCTTTGCATAAATCAAATCTTTTCCTTTGGTATTTTAGTTTATTTATATTTAATGTAACTGCTCGTGTGCCTAAATTTAGCTCTGCCATTTTGTTGTTTGCTTTTCATTTTATGTGTTGTTTCCTTAGCCTTTCTCTTTCCCACCTTCTATTGGGGTATTTCAAGGTTTTAGTACATATATTTCATTTTAATTTTACTTATTGTGGGCTTAAAACATGCATTTCTTGTTACTGTGTACAGCGGGAGTGGTGATGGTGGTGGCGGCGGCGGCGGCAGCAGCAGTGGCAGCTGTATTGACAATCTGCTTTCCACTGCTAGACGTATGAATTCTAGAATAAAATAATTGACTGCATTTACCCAGAGAATTACCATGTCATTGTTCTTCTTTCATTTTTCGTGGTCCATTTTTTGCTTGGTATTGTTTTCCTTCTGTATTCTTTTAGTAATTCATTTGTCATAGATCGATTGACAGTAAATTCTGTTTTATTTTCCCTGGAGAGTATATTTATTTTAGCTGATTCCTAAGGGCTATTTTTGTTTGATAAAGAGATTTTGAGTTGGTAGTTCTTGACTTTGAGCCCTTTAAAAATGTACAGTTTTCTTCTGAGTCCGTGGGTTTTGGTGGGAAGTTCAGTTAATTCAAGCTGCAGCTCTAGTATAAGAAATTCATACCTTTTTCCTTGCTGCTTTCAAAATTTTTTATCTTTAGGTCTCATGAGTTTTACACTGTGTCTGAGCACATCTTTGATTTTATTCAATTTGATTTTTCTGAATTTTTAGAATCTGCTGTGCTTATATCTCTTCACAGAATCCAGCCATTATTCATGTTCTTTACTCTTCAGAATATCATGGGCACAGGTACTAGATCACTGATATCCCAATGGTCCTTGAAGCTGTGTTCATTTTTTCTGCTTTTCAGACTAGATAATTTTTATGAATCTATCTTCAAATTCACTTTGTTTTGTCGCCTCCATTTTGCTTATGAGGCCCATCCAGTGATTAATTTCAATTACTCGTTATTTTTTAGCTCTGGAATTCCTGTCTGTTTCTACAGCAGTCTTTATGTAGCCATGACTTCGCCTTCCCTGTTTCGGTTACCCACAATCAACCACATCCTGAAAAAATATAAATGGGAAACTTGGTAAACACACAGTTTATATGTTTCAAATTGTATGTCCTTATCAGCATGTTGATATCTTGTGCAGCATACACTGTTCACTCATTAGTCACTTAGTAATTGTCTCATATTAGACTTGTCCGTGGAATTTGGTACTGTCTACAGGTGCAGGCATTTGATAGGGGCTTTGGGATAGAGCCCTGTCAGCTAAGAGGAGACTAATGTCTTTTGTACCTTCTGGCTCTTTGCTAAGAACTTCTGTATTTCAAAAGCATTCTCCCTTTTTGGAGCATTATTGTAATAGCCACGCTAAAGTCTTTGTTACGTAATACCTTATTGTGTGCTCTCAACATTGCTGTCTGATTTTGGTCCCCTGCATGTTGAGATTTTCCTACTATCTTGGATTACATTTTAGATATTTTCATTATTAATTATGAGATTCTGGGTCTTGATAAGTTTTAAAAGCCATGTTCTTATTTGTCAGCTTTGTTGGGTTTAGGGTGAAGTTGCAATAGCTCTCTGTGAGTTGATTTCTTGTCAGTTTGGTTTTCAAAGCCTGCAGTGCTTTGTTCTTTGGGTCTGTCCTGTGAGTCTACTACATGATGGACAATTTGAGATAAGTCTGTCACTGTCTGTCTGTCTCTCCCTCTCTCTCTTCAATTTTCAAAGTTTTTGGTAATATTATTTAGGGTAAGAACCGTGCTGCTCCAGGCTTGGTGGCACACCTCTGTGATCCCAGCACTGCAGAGGCTGAGGCAGGACGATCACTGGGCTACCAAGTGAGTTGGTAGTTCAGCAGCCTGAACTACATAGCAAGTCACACAGTAACACACACCTCTGAGGTGACGCCAGGGCTTCATAATCAACTTTATGGGGTCAGCTTGCTGAGTTGCTTCCTCTCACCAATGTTCTCTATTTTGCGTCCTTCTGGACACTCCTATCTTTAGGAACCAAGTAGCTGGTCCTTGTCTGCTCTGCTCACTTCTTGTAATTATATGCCTATTCAGGCAGGGCCGAGAGGTGGGAATGCAGAGACGGAAAAGAAAAAGAGCACGTAGGAGATTGCCTCACCATCTAGAAACTGCAGCTGCTGGGATTGCAGAAGCTGGTTAGGGACCTGTGGGTGCTCAGCTGCTAACTGCCAGGAGACCAGTGGCGGCATCAGCTGGAGGACTACCTGTGGGACTTTGCCTTGATGCTTGCCTCAAGGCTTCATTTGTTCTTGTTCCATTTGTGCCCTACCACTTGTACACAATTCGTAGGTGTTATGGCTTGTGTCTAGATGTCCCCCAAAGCCCCATGTCACCAGAGGTGGCAGGATCTAGAGTGTGTGATCAAAGGTGTGTGATTACTAAATCACTCCATTGATTGGTTTCCCTAGTTCTGGGAGTGGATAATGGGAAGGCCCTCCCAGCTGTGAGCACTGCCTGCCCTGAAGATTTGTAGCCTGGAGGGAATATAATGGACAGAAAGGAGGCTGCAGTGGCCCTTGGTTGCTTTCTGCTTGCTGCTTTTGCTGTCTTCTGTCTGCCACGAACTGTCACTCCTCTGTGATTATGGACTGAAACCTCTCCAAAGTGTAAGGTACAACAGACCATTCCTGCCTTAACATTTGGTGTCAAGTATTTTGTTTCAACAATGAGAAAAATAACCATGACAGTGAGATACAAAAGGGAAAAAAGTACCTGTCCTCATTCTTTGGTACTTTGGGTCCTGGAGCATTATATACTGGTGTTCATTTACAGCATTGAGCCAACATATGTAGATAGCATTTTAGTGCTTACCATGCCTTGCAACTTCACACATAGTAAGTCTCTGACAACTCTATCTTCCATTTTAGCATAGGAAGTTGAGTATTAGGTAACAAGCAGGTATTATAATGCAGAAATTTCTTATCCCAAAGCTTTGCCACAGTGTGATCTGGTTAGGGACCTGGTATTACCAAAATCTACTGGTATTACCAAAATCAACCTGGCAACCTGGGAACCTGGGAACCTTTTAGAAATGCACAGTCTATAGCCACACCTTGTAGATCTTCTAAAGCAAGAATTCTAGGAGTAGGGCCCAGTAATTTGTTTTGATAAGCCTTGTGTTATCCTGATTTGTACCAAATTTGAGAATCATCTCTATCTGCCATATGACTTACATACAAGCAGTAACTACTTAGTTTCAGAGTGAAACTTTGTAGGAAGCTAAAGTAACCTTAGTTATGCTAATTTTTTATTTAGGTCACTGACCTATAATGAAATTCACACTTTTCTGTTGTACTCAGGTAACAATAGTCAAAAATATATAAATACTCTGAATTAGAATTTTTGTAAGAAGTTAAAAATATAGTTTCTGGCCAGTAAATCTCTTTAGCCTCTTTACTATGTTATGTAATACCCTCTATTAAATTGCAGAGTTTTAATATTGTCAACTCTGAATATCAGGGTACCTTCGAAATTGAGTTGAATAAAGTGGTTCATGTTTGAAAGATGGTTCCTGTTTTGTCTAGTTTTACTTGTTTAGAAATGCAAATTAAAACAACACTATGATACCATCTTATGCCAGAAAAAATAAAGAAATCAACCAGTAACAAATGCTGGAGAGGCTGTGGGGGAAAAGGAACCCTTCTCCACTGTCAGTGGAAGAGTGGGCTGGTGCAACCATTATGAAATCAGTATGGAGATTCCTCAGAAAACTAGGATCGCAGGTCCCATTCGAGCCAACTATTCCCCCTCCTAGATATTTTTCCAAAAGAACTGAAATTATCAGACCACAGTGATACATGTGCACCCATGTTTGTAGCAGTGCTGTTTGTCATAGCTAAACCTTGGAAACCAGATACGCATCAACTAAGGGATAGACAAAACAGGTATAGTATTTTTTACCCAATGAAATATTATTCAGCTATAAAAAAGATAAGTTGGAGGCTTTAGTAGATAAATAGATGAAGCTAGAGAGTACATTGATAAGTGAAATCAATCAGTTCCACTTATACAAACATATCTTGCTAGTGTGAGGACCTGAAAGAGAAATGAAAATCTGACGGGGACAACAGATATTGTAAAAGAAAAAGAAATTGCTCAATGGGAAGGAAAAACTGGGATGAGGAAAAGGACAAATGAAAGAAGGGGAAAAGATGTGTTTAGGTCGATATGCAGAAGAGTTTGGATAATTATATGGTTGATTTCTGCTAGTCTTTTGAAAGGACAAGTTAATGCTTAAGTTTTTTTTTAACTCTAATTTTTTTTCTTCAGCTTTTCAATTTCTTGTAACTTCTTTGTTACTGTTTTGTTTTGTTTTTCTTTAAATGAATCTTACACAGTTATATCTGGTAATCTGAGCAACTAATTTGAAGACAGCATCATGTAGCACAGCATCCACTGTTGAATTCTTATTAGTTTATTTAGTGAAATCTTACATCATTTGTGATTCTTATTTTTTAATCACTATTTTGTACTCTTTAAAAATGAATTTAAATATTTTAAGAATATTACTTGTTTTTCTCAAAACTTAGACTTTTGTCTCAAAATAAGAAAATCAAGAAACGAGCTGTAGCATGGAATGAAAGCTGGGGTTTAATAGCCCACCCTACCCCTAAATTAAAAATCTCTTATGTAGTTACAACTTGGAAGAACAGAGAAACTGTTTATAAGATGTACTGGTTAGACGGGGACCAAATTCACAGTGGCCCACAGTGCTACTTGAACAATGTACACCTTATCACTCAGGGCAGGAGGGAGACCCTGAAGAGTTTGGATAAGGGATTATATTTTCTAAAACTGATTTATTTTATATTCTCTGTTGACAGTGTGGAAGACAGTTTAAAGTAGACCCCACCTGGGGTTGGCTCTTGTGAAGTCAGGAAGCACAAGTGTGGAAATTCCTGCCAGAGCTAGCATTGCTTACCAGCAACTGTGCCTTTTTTGTATTCCTAGTAGTAATTATTACTGTAATTCTTAATTTTAAGGCAGGGCCATGGTGAGTGAGCAGGTGAATTTATAACCAGCTTTCTAATAGCTGGCTACACTGTTAGTTTTATTCTCACATTGTTTAAGAGTGGTGTGGTAAACCATCATTGAAGTAGTTCTAACGTCTTAATGTGCATCCACTGCGAAATCTTTACTTGAAACACATGTCTCTTTGCCTACTAGTGTCCTGCTTTAACTCAACTTATATGGCATAAGTAAAAGTAAACATTGTAAGAGATAAAGGTGAATTTCAGTAGTTAAAAGTTGCACATTTTCAAGCAAAAGATTCATTTATATACACACGGTTTGAGTAACAAGTTTAAATTCAGGAAGCCATATATCTTATCCTTTAAAAATTTTCATGAAGTGTTCCTTAGCAAGTGTTTTAATAAAACTCATAATCAAGTTGAACATTCCAGAGGCTCACTGAAACTAATTTATTTGATACAGGAATATCAAGTGAAATGTGACACCATGCATCGTTGCCAGTTAATTATCTCCAGGGTACCACACCATATTCAGAATATGACCAGTAACATTTGTTAAAATGCTAAAATACAGCATTTATATTTAATGCATTATGAAATCAGGAGACTACATAATTTTTCTGCAATTTGTCTGCTTTTTTATTATTTTTGAGACAAGGTTCTCCCTATGTGATTCAGGATAGCCTTGAACTCAGGGCAATCATCCTGAGCCTTTTCAGTACAGGAATTACAGGTGTGCATCCCTGCATCTGGTAGTAATTTGTCTCTTAGACAGTTCTCTAAGGTACTGTTTGCTGCTGTGATTTTCCTAATAGGACATTGGGTAGTTTTGAGTTTCTCAATTATAAAGTTAAAAATTTATAAAACTAGTGCATGATCATTGCAACCAATGAAAGAATGCTGCCTCCTTAGTTAAAAGTTAAAGCTCCTAATAACCTTTAATAGCACTTTAATAGTTTTCTTCCTCCTTTACATAGGGGAAAAAATAGTGATGATCTAGTCTTTTCTTAGGGTTCAGATCATCAGATACTGAAATAGTGTACCAAGTTCCCATGACAGCATAGATAAGATACTGCTCAGCTATTGCCAACCCGTGGCAGCCGTTTGTTAACTAAAGAGCGTCAGTATTGTCGTATTCCTACCTTAACTCCCAGAACTTGCAGTCTTTTCATACTCAAGGCACTTAATAAAATAGTAGTGTACCTTTCTGGCACGAAGTAAGAGATAAATAATACTTTTCCCCCTGACATCTTATTTTGCAACCAAACTGTTTATCTCTTACAGAATGTATGGAGAATCACCTGGGTTTATAGTATAAGGGTAAGTGACAGTTCTGCTGCAGGAAGTCTTAACAATCCTAGCTCATGCTTCCAGAACCTCAGATTTGACCCTTGTTCTCATGGTCTAAAATTGAAGTGTCTTGGCCAGGTATGGGGGCAAGTGCCTGTGATCCTAGCATTAGGGAGGCTAAGGCAGGAGCACTTGCACCAGGCAAGGCTAGTTAGTGAGACCTTGTCTCAAAAAAAAAAAAAAAAAAAAAAAAGAGGCGTCTCTATTTTAAGCAGCAGATACAGGAAGAAAGAAAATAGAATAAAAAGCTGTCTCTTAAGAGAGCTTTTCTAAAGCTTCCACACTATGTAATTGCTTCATCTCATTGGCCAGAACTTAGGTTCCCAAGAAAGGGTAAAAACACACAGTGTATTCTGCATAGCTTTGTTCCAGCTAAATAGAATATTATGGAAAAAAGGAAGGAAGATGATGTGTGGGGCCCAGCTTCGCAGTCTGCCACGCCCTCCCAGCCAAGGGCACTAGCTTTGTGCTTTACTTCCCACAGCTCTCTGGTGAATTCACAATTAGATTGAATTGTAACCTGGTTGTCTCTCTACTTGACGATGGACTTCGCCAAGACTATTTCTCTTTTTTTCTCTTTAGCACCTTATGTAAAGTTTAGTACATGGTCCTTACTCATAATAGTAAATGAATGAATAAAGGCATCCAGGAAAAATACAGCAAAAGTAACAGGCACAACCAAACAGCAATATTTAAGTACTTTACCTATGTGAACATGGGTAATTAGTTATGTAGACATGTTATCTATCTCTTAGAACACAAATGAAGTTGTTCATAAGGTCATATAATTCCTCTCTGTAATACATTTTTATTATTGAGATTAAATATAAGAAAACCTAACATTTCTAAGTGTACAATTTTAAGTATTTTTATGTTGTACAACTGCCACTGCTCACCATCAGGAAGGAAAAAGAAAATAAGAAAAATAATGGAAACAATGCTTTTGTAAATAAGGAAGGGAAGAGGGGTTGAAGGGAGGAGAGGGCAATGGGAAAAAAAGAATCAGGATATATCATGAACAGGTACAGATTCCCTAAGATGACTGTGGTCATTATGTATACCTAAAATGTCCCAATACACTCAGTAGTTGTATATATATATATATATATATATATATATATATATATATATATATATAATTTTTTATTTATTTTTTAATCTTCTCCTGGTAAAACTCTGAACCCATTAAATAATGATTCTTTTTCCTTCCTCTCCCCTGAAACTGTCTATGCCAGTTTTTGATTGCTGTAACGAAATACATGCTCCAGTCACTCTGAAAGAGGAAGGGGCTGCAAGGCAGCAAAGGTTGTGGTGGAGGAGAGCAGCTTGCTTCCTGGTGCCCAGGGAGCAGAGAGAGGGACAGTACCAAGGTCGCTCGCTCCCTTCATCAGTCGACCCCATTAGCGCCAGCCAGGCCTCCACACAGCGAGCCTTCTGGGGGTGTACTTTAGATAACCCTGATATCTCCCTTCTGCCTCTAGGAATATGACTGTTCTGGGACTTGCATATGAGAAAAATCATGCAACGTTTGATAGGTGTCCCTTTTGTGACTGGCGTATTTCACTTAGCATGATGTCTTCAAGGTTTATCCATGCTTCTTAGCATGCGTTAGAATTTTATACTTTTTTAAGGCTGAATAATTTTTCATCTTATATTACCATATTTTATTTATGCATTGTATGTCAGCAGACACCTAGGTTGCTGTGTTTTCTTTTTGTTCTTTCAGTGCAGTTTTTGTTTTCCACAGTGTGAACCTAGGAACTGTGTCATAATCTGTTGCAGTTTCACCTTCGCTGCTCCCAAATGCAAGCTACCTACTTACATGCTTTTTAAACAGGAAATTTAAGAAAAGGGTACATAAGATAAAAGCGGTCACATGTATAAAAATTTGTTACTTTAGGAAGTAATCTACTGCTCCCAGTGACAGTTTCTGAAAGTAATCAACTAAAAAGTAAAACCAAGTTATGAAATAATTCTGATGTCAAGTCAGGGCAGAGGTACAGGATGGATTGAGAAGGAAATACAGTGACACCTCATAAAGAAAGCCTAGATTTTGTTTCAAGGAGCTTGATTATGTGGTACAAAGCACAGGAATATACAATATGTGGATTCCCTTTGTTACCATACAAAGGTTCTTACTGTGACTAAATAGTGAAAAGAGATACTGCTGCAACCTAATGGTTTTATTTTACAAAATTCTCTATCACTGAAGAGAAAAAGAGATCTCCTTCAGTAGAGTAAGAATATTAACTGCATTCCTACCTCTTAATTTCCTTCGATATTAGAGGAAGTTTAGTGACTGTAGTTATGGAATATTTTAGTACCAATAATTTACCTAATGCCTAGAAAATTCTACTGTGGGACCTCTATCCCCGTGGGCACATAGACCAGACTAAAGCCAGATTTTACTACTAAAATTGCCTGGTCAGACCTTTAGATAATTATCTAAATAGCACATATTTGCAGTGGCTTAAGTGGATTTAGAAGCTGTCCCATTGAAGCTGATTGCTTGGCCAGTTCGGCAAAGCAGTAAGTTACACTTTGCTAGGCAACTAAGAGACAGCTACAGAAAGCGTGTGACCACTTAGCTGAGCTCCACAGAAGCACCGAAGCAGAACGGAGCATCCTGGCTCTGGTGGCACTTGTCTTTTTTTCTTTAAAAGTCTGGATGTACTGTAAATGTCTATTCTCCTAGGTGCTTTTTGTTATAGCAAGTAACATAAAACTGTTATTTCTCTCATAGTACAGTTGTAGGGATGAAATTGATATACCTGAAATGATTTGAAAAGAATAAATTGTAGCAAATGTGTAAGCCCTTTTAGAGGAATCAACAAGGAAACAGAACTTGATGTAGGTGTCAAGAATAGAATTGAAGGGCTTGGCAGGATGGCTCAGTGGTCTAAAGCGCCTGCTTAGGAAAGCTTGGACGGCTGCAGGGACCATAGTTCAATCCTCGGCACCACATGCTGCGCCAGCCCTGCCCTCAGGGCGGGCTGAGTGGGATGGAGACTGGGCGTGGTGGCATGCACCTGTAATCCCAGCTTCCAGGAGGCTGTAAACAGGCAGATCGCCACGAGTCCAATCTAGTAGTGAGACCCTGTAGATCCTTCCCTAAAATACCAAAAAAAAAAAAAAAAAAGACAAGCTGTAGATCTCCACTCCTTTTGTAAGAGGAGACAAAAAGATACAGGCAGATGGGAAGGATGAGAGAAGAAAGGGATAAAAAGACAATTAAGATGTATTATGTATGTAAACATGTGCTGCCAACATGTACTAATAAAATTCTTACATTGTAAAGGCAAGAACATATATTGTCATATCTTCTATGCTTATGTAAAAACTCTTAAAAACAAAAGATTTTTTCCCCATTAACTTCATGTTAAATGAAGGAACTAGGTTAGTTTACTACATGAAATTCATAAACCTCACCCAGAAAGCAGATTTTTCTGTGTACCATTAAGGGAGTCATATTTATTCTTTTAAGTATGAAAATCCATAACTTGATGAATTCATAAATAAATTAGTAAAGTTGAGTATTGATAGGTTGTTTACATATCCATAGAGAACTTTTTATCAAAATAACATTTCTAGACTTCTTAATATTTTTATAGTTCAGGAACTCACTGGATAAATTTTGAAATTCATCAATATCATTTACTTATGTTGCTTAGCTCTCTAATAAAGCCATGTTCCAGGGCTGGTTGAGTAGTTTTTCTTTTTTTTTTTTTTTTTTTTTTTTTTTTTTTTTTTTTTTTTTTTTTTTTTTTTTTTTTTTTTTTTTTTTTTTTTTTTGTCCTTTTGAGACAGGGTCTTGCTATGCAGTTGAGTCTGGCCTTGAGCTCACTTTTGTAGCCCAGGCTGGTCTCGAACTCACACCAATCCTCCTGCCTCAGCCTCTCGAGTGCTGGAATTACAGGCATGAGCCACCACGCCCGGCTAGTTTTTCTTTTTTATGATACAAACAGTGGTACTTACAGTAATACAACTACACTAGACACCAGTACTGACAACACCATGGTCAAGACATTAACTCCAGAATAACTTTTATCAAGACTACTTATTTGGGGTAGAACAGTGTCTCATGGTTTTATTGAGGTTGAACCTGTTTTTGTAGTTTGAATTATTCTTCAGAAATATCAATTAAATTCTTACCTATTTTTTCATTTTGTTTCTTATAGATTTTTATAGGATAATATTTTTTCTGTATACTACTCTTTCTCTTTTTTTTTGACACAGAATTTCACCATGCATTTCAGGCTGGCCTTGAGCTCACTTCATAGCTCAGGCCAGTTGCAGCTTTGCAGTGATCCTCCTACCTCTACTCCTCAGCGCTGGAATTGCAGGCGTGCACCACCACACTCAGAAAGTCTTATTTTCTTAGCACTTGTGTTTATTTAAAATATTTCCAAGTTGGTTTTGATGAACAGAAGTTGTTAATTTTAATGTAATGTGACTTAGTCATTTCCCTTACAGTTCATGCTACAAAAACATATAGATGATGGTATGGTAAATGGTATATATTTTTTACATTTCATTTTGTTTGTTGCTAACATATCAGTAGAATAGATGCTTTGCATATTGATTTGTATTTACCATACTTTTCAAATTCTTACTAATAATTATAATTTATTTGTCGTAGATCGTTTTTGGACTTAAAAGTATTTTTTGTATGTGTGTATTTATTTATTTGGTACAAGGGCTCACTATGCAGCTCGGACTCACAGTGATCCTCCTATCTCAGTCTCCCTAGTGCTGGCATTGACAGGCATGTGCCACCTTGCCCAGTTTTAAGAGGCCAGCACAGTGCACCCAGGGCTCTGGCGCTAGCACGGCATGCAGTAGCCAGGATGGAACTGATCGCTGCACTTGCCAGGGAGGTGCCGACACTGTCAAGCTTTCTCCCCAGCCCTAAATAAATACATGGTTCTATCTAGGTATGGCAATAAGTTTTTTTCCAAAAGCATAGGGATATAGTTAGTGCATGCCTTTCATTACTTATTTTGCTGGTGAAGACCTTCCTCAGAGTATAGCATAGAAGCAGTGATGATGGGCATCCTTATTTTAAGTAACACTTACATCTCAAGGGTTTGTCAGTTTCTCAGTGTTTCATCCAGAATGAGACGAGCACTTATTTGAAAATATTTTGGGGGCTGACTAAAGTTTGTCTTTCATTCCTACTTTGCTGAAAGTTTTCATCAGAAAGGGATACCAGGGCCAGGGAGATAGCTCCGTGGCACAAGTGCCTGCTAGGCAAGTGCAAGGTCGTGAGTTTGAACGTTGGTCCCACCAAAAAAAAAAAAAAGAAAGGGATACCAAGTCTTACAGAGTACTTTTTCCCCAGGAAGATGATATATTTTTATTTTTATCAATATAATAAATTACTTACTTGATTTTCTAATGTTAGTCCAACCCTGCATTTATAGGCTGTGTCTAGTTTGATCATTTTTATGTATTGTGTGACTCATCTTGCTAATGTTATACTAAGAAATTTGAGCTCTTCTGCCCAAGAGGACACCTTGGTGAGTAAGTAGTGAGGCAGCTGTGCTCTGTGTTGTAACCGTGTTCACAGTGGGACCATAATCCATAGTCTCTCTGTGGATGGTTTAAGCTACCAGTGATACATGTGTGGCTGTCCCGTCATATGATTTTTTTAACTTTATTACCAAAAAGATTGATAAAAGTGATTAAATCCATTTTACTATTAGTGGCACAGGCTGGTGGGAGCGTGTTACTGGCCTGACTCAACTGGTCTGTGAGTGGTTGGAGTGTGGGGCCCAAGTTAAAGATGCCAGTCATACATTAGCTGTTGGCCACCAGGTAGATGAGCACACAAGAAATTTTGTGCAAATGAGCTTAACCACTTGGGTTCCCATAGGCTTTATGACTGAGTAAAGGTAAAGATATGTAGCTCATGCTTTTAGTTTTCTGTCAGGTTGTACTTAGAGTAGATAAGGTGGAGTGGTGATTAGATGAGGAAACACAAAAACAATGACAGTTAAATAGTGAAAACAATTCAAAATCAATAAGAGAAATTAGGCAGAATTTAGGGAAAGGTATAAGAAAACAGTACCTGTGAGACAGAAAATAGAGTACAGAGCATGGAAGCACAGATACCAGCTGGTGGCTGGAGGCAAATTAGATGCCACAGTGTAATTCAGAGGGAGTTACTGAATCCTTGCAATGACCAGAGTTCCAGAATGAGAGTCCACTGGCTCTTGCAGCACCACTACAGGGCACCACTAACACCAGATTAGGTTCTCAGGTCCCGTATCTTTGAGACCCAGGCTCACTCTGTTACCAGTTTTGTTCTTGAATTTCTATAGTAATATTTCTATTTCCATTATCATCAAATTCATCTTTATTATAGAAAGCCTTTCTTGGTCCTCCTCTCGGTCTGGTAAATTTATATTTGTAATCCTATGGATAAATTATTGGAATTCCATCAAGTTAATTCTAGTCTACCACACCCAGTGCCACCCATGTCAAGAATAAAGACAGGAAGGCATATTTGTAATTTTGGGGAGCCAAGGGACCCTAAGCCCAGCCATGATGATGACTGTCTGGAACAAAGGTCTTGACCAAAGGCTGAACCTGGGTTTTATTCATTCATCAAGAAAGGAAGAGGGGCTGGGAAGATAGCTCAGTGGAATAAGTGCTTGCCTGGCCTGAGTTCGATCGCTGGTACCACCCAAAAAAAAAAGGAGTGGCTTGAGGATGAGTGACTATGTGAAAAGGTGGGAGGGAAACTGGGCTAGGCAGGAGCCTGCATTTGCCTCTGCAGCATGCAGAGAGAAGGATCTGCAGAGAGTAGTGTGTGTGACCCGGCTGAGACGGCATCTAACGTGTTGGGGTCTGGGCTTCAGCGCTGATGTATGATCTTTCAAGCCCCAGGTAATCAGAGCCTCTACCTGGAGGCTAATCCCTACCCCAGCAACTGGGGGAACACTGGCTGTTCACACTAGAGAGCCACAGTCGGGGCTTCTGGGACACGCGCCTGCACAGGTCAGGCACTACCACCAGCATCTGGGCTGGACCGATGTGCATCACTGAAAGCCGACTGAAGGCACAAGGAGAAGCCCAGGCCGGAGATGATTGCTCCTCCTTCATGGAAAGTCTCCCAGGTGGTCACACACATGTATCATCAGGGTCTTCTCCCACCACACACAGCAGCATAGCTACCGTGAGCAATCAGAATCTTGCGACCAAAGAGACTGATAAATGAGTATATGACAAGAGTTGTACTCCTAAGTGACTGATAGGTGAAGAGTTGTATACAGGCATTTTACCACAGTGGAATATCCACCATTCCTACCATAGCTTGCACTTCTCTCCGCTTTAGATATCTGCTTCGGAAATGGTCGCCCTTTAAGCAGGAATGTACTGCTTAATACTAGAGGGCATCACACAGCCTGTTTCTGTTGGTCAGCCTATAAATAGCCTCTCTCTGTACAAAGGGACACACCTTACCTATTATTGGCTCTGTTTTGGGAAGGGTATTTTCTTCTTGCCAATCCAGTGTTAATCGTTTTGTTCCTGACGCCTCATTTCTTTGGCTCTGTCCTGCACACTGTTGCTGTACCTTTTAAAAGGTTTTTTCATTTTGTGTTGTTTTGTTTTTCACAAATAGGACTTTTATTTATTACTATGTAAAATCTGGATCTTAAACAGACTCTTGAACTGGTAGTTCATATCCATCAGCTCGTTCAACTTTAGCTCCAGCCTCGTCTCCAGTAGCCTTTCCAGAACTACTACGTTCACCATGAAGCTCCATCAGTTTTCCCAATTCAAGCTTGGGCTTCTTCAGCATTTTTACTTTTCTGACAAAGACATCATGAAGAGGGTAGATAGATTGACAAGCCTTTTCTATGTCTTTCCCAATGCTGTCTGGAATCAGTTTATTGACCACTTCCTTCAAATCATTTGTCTGCACCTCTCGGGTCATGATTTCCATCATCTTCTTCCGGATCTGACGGACCTGTTGGTTCTGAGCATAAGAGGTCTTCCGGATCTGATTGTTGCATTTTTTAGTAAAGCCAACACAGAACAGTCGAAGCAAATAACCATCGGTAGTCTTGACATCAACATGAGCTTCGATCATGGTCTGCCATTTTTTGACCATGTAACATATTTTGTCATGGGTAAAGTCTATGCCATGGAGGTTAGGCAGTTTTTGCCCTGAACACCTTCAGTAATTAGCTTGAATTTTCTAAAGGCAACCTCATCATTCTTCAGATCAGCAAGGCTCACTTCAAACACACAGCCTTTGAGCCCATCAGATGCAATTTCGGTTCCTTGAGTTCTGGTGACTAGTGTTTTTCCAATATTTCTTATGTTGAACATAGCAGATGCCTTCACATCATACCAGTCTTTTTTAGAAAATGGGTCAACCACTTTCTTGGCTCCTTTTTGCCACCTTTCGTAAGGCGCTTGTTCTTGCCTACCGCCATGGTGCTGCTCAGAGAGCCAAAAGGGTTAAAAGTTTTTAAAACTCCATGTTTCATATAATTTAGGATTTAGAATATCAAATTAGTCTTTATTTAATGATCTATTTCCTTCTTTCTTTTTTTTTTTTTGACTTTTTATTTGATTTTTTTATTGTTTAAATTTAACAATGGTTATATTACTATTTCCTTCTTAAATAGCATTTTTTCAAGTAAGAAATTAATGATGCTTATCTATTTTAAAAAACAGTTAAAAATAAATTATAGTAATCAAATTATCTAGAGATAAGCACAGTGGTATTCCTTATCAATAATCTTTTTAAAAATGTGTTATGTTGAAGTCAACTTAGGTATATTATTTCATAACTTTTTTGTTTAACATCATGAACATGTTCATGGTTGTAAATGCCATGGAAACATGGCTTTTATTGTCTGTTATCTCAGCCCATGAAAGTAACCTCAATTTATTTAACCATTCTTTTAACTAAATGCAGTTACTGCCAGTTTTGTACTAACACAACTTATGCCCTGGTGGTGAGTATCTGTTGTACATAAATCTGTGTCCTTATCTACTCAGTCTCTTGGAATAAATTTCTAATTGTCACACCATGGGATTAAAAAAAGCATGTATAGTTCTAAACCTCTGATGAATACGTACTTGAAATGTTGTATGGATTAATATTAGTGCTCACTAGGCACAGTTTAGTGCAAGACACACAAATATGTAGGAATTTGCAAAACTGGCTTAGAGAGGTCACCCACAGCCAGGTGCTGCAGAAGCATGTGCAGGGCTGTGTGCGTGTTGGAGACCCGAGGGTCCAGGCAGAGGTCTGGAGCGCACTGCAGGGTCCCATGCAAGTCCACACCCAGAGGCCCCAGGGCCTGGGCCAGAGGCCAGGGGACACGTGTGCAGAGTGCAGGGAAGACTGGAGTGCCTGTGAGGAAACCAAAGGGCACCCACCTTCCTGCTGCCCCTTTATTACATTCAGTCAACGAGCGTATTCATAGACAGCACTCACACCCAGAATGGAACTGTACAGATCCACTTTGGTTGGGCATTTCTTACCCAAGCTGACACAGTTGCTAAACCATCACAAATTTTCCTAGTTGATAAGTGAAAAATGTCATATCACATTTGCATTGTCTCTAATAAACTCCAAGAATGACCTTTTTCTATGTACTTACTGGCCAAGTGTTATGTTTGTGTCTGGTTGTCCCCCCAGAACCTCATGCAGTTGTGGGGCTGTAGGCTTCTAGAGTTTGTGATTGATTCATGACCCAGTACTGAGATTATGGGCGTGAGTGCTGCTGGGATTGTGGGCATGAGTGCTGCATCTGCCTTGGGCAGGTAGCAAATGCAACACGAGGAAGGGAGAGGGACTCAATCTCTGCCGCTGCTCCTCCCTTTTTGCTCTTGCTGTTTTCTGGTGCTGTGCCCTGCTACCCTCTGCCCTCTGCCTTCTGCCATGTGCTGCTCTGCCTCGGAGCTAGCCAAGTGTGGCCTGAAGCCTCTGTGAGCTAAGTACATTTTTGCTTCCTTATTCTGGATGTCAGGTATTTTTCCCAGCAATGAGAGGAAAGTAACTGAGACACCAGTATACATCTAATTCATGATACTTTTTTCTGGACATGTTTATTGTTTTCTGTTGAGATTCATGTTTCCTTTTCTTGGAAATCTATTAACATTTCATCTAGTGTTTACCCAGTATTATTTACCTTTGTTAATAGTGTATGTTTTGAAGTACAGAAGCCTTAATGCTCATGTCACTGTCTTTTTCGACAATTTCCTTTTTATTTCTAAATTTTGTTCAAATAGGTCTTTCCACCTTTTCTTTGATATAGCATGCAGTTTCTTGTATTCACTACTTTTTAAAAAGTCTGTCTGTCTCGTACTATGTCTCACTGTGTAGCTCAAACATGTAGTGATCCTCCTATCTCAGCCTCCCTAGCACTGGGATTGCAGGTGTGTGCCACCACGCCTAATTTCAGTGGCTTCAGTGGAAAACTCGGGGCTCCAGGACCTGCCGAGCATGCAGTACCAGGGATCAAAACCATGTCCTTGCGTTTGTCAGACAGGCATTTAGACTGCTGAGCTATCTCCACAGCCCTGATACTGTTTTTATAAGACATGAAATGATGTAAGATTATGTATTTTATAAACTTAATAAAAGTGAAAGGCATAATATTAAGTTGTAATTCTGGCAAAACATCTATGTAGGGAGCCAAAATGATACAAACTACATCTGTATCTTTGGTGACATAATTATATAGGACATGGAACATCTTTATGAATGGTTAGATATTTCTTTAACTTTATGAAGATAACAGGTAATGAAGATTTTCACTTTTTTTTAAAGATACATTTGTGGCTTCTAATTAGTACTTGGAAAACAGCAGTTATAAAGTGGTTATCCTTATTAGATCCAAGTGTTTAGGAAGTTTGACATTTTATTGGGAAAATTACAGGATATGTTATGATTGAACAAGATGAAAGATTACACTGAATATGTGGGTTTCCAACATTACAGTATAGCACATGACTTTTTAAACCTGGTACACCTCAGAACTGTTCAGTAAATTTGACCTCATTTGTTTTTATTTTTATTCATTTATTTATTTAGAGACAAGATCTTGCTGTATAGTTCAGGCTGGCCTTGAACTCACTGTGTAGCTCAGGCTGGCCTCAAATTCATAGCAATCCTGCCTCAGCCTCCTGAGCACTGGGTTATAGGTATGCTCCTCACACCCAGCTATTAAATTTACAGTTTTAAAATCAAACATTAAATTTGAACCTGATCAAATACATGACTAACAGGTATTGTCTTGGAAAGAGCAGTAGCCTTGTAATCACAGTGCACCGAGAGGCAGAGGCAGGAAGATTACAGGATTGAATCTAGCCTCTGCACTTCAGTGATTTGTTAAGCAAGATCCTATCTCAAATTTTTGAAAAGTCTGAGGAAAGTGGCTCACTATGAAGGCCCTGGGTTCAGTCTCCAGTACTATGAGACCAAAATAAAACTACAGCATAAGTAGATAGAAAGAAGAATATGCAGCTCTTTAGATAACTCAGTATATTGCATGTTAGAATTTTAATTGGAGAAGAGAATGATGGGAATTCCCTGTTTTGCTGTGTTAAGTAGAGTAATTGGAGTCTACTTGTGGAATTCTGTCCTTATGTTTTAAATTTCCGCGTAGAGTAACTCACAGGTCTCTGAGGTTCGCTAATCCAGTTGCATGTTGAAGGACTGTCTGGACCAACAGGGGCACTGCACATTCTCTTCAGCAGCTCCCATGAAAGATGCCTCATAAGTCTGTTTTGGTTGTTTACATTTTTTTGTTTTTAATTTTATTTGTTTATTTACATTTTTAACCATTTGAAATAGTATTTTCTGAGAGATTAGTCTTCAGAAGAACAACCAGGACAAGGGAGATAGCTCAGTAGAATAAGTGCTTGCCTGACAAGCACAAGGTCCTGAGTTCAATCCCCAGGACCACCAAAAGAGGGAAGAAAAAAAAAAAGGAGCAACCAGTCAGAATTCTCTTAAAGATGCTTTACATATGTAAAACAACCATTTGATCTTGTTTATTTCCCAGATAGTATAATTTCTATTCTCTTCATGTTTGTAAATTGGATTAAACTGAAGTCTTTTTACTTCTTTTGTATCTGGTTCTTTTTTTTTTTTTTTTTTTTTCAATGAAAAGTTTATTTCTCATTTGCATCTTTTTTTCTGGGTAAAGATCTAAAGTTAAGTATTCTATTACAATTCCAGGCACCACAGCCCGCCACTGGCTGAGGCAGCCACCCGATGATTGTAGAGTTACTATTCCACTGTGCAGTTTTACAGCATAATTCTTTGTAGGCTGTTTGTGTCTGCTTCTTAAAACAAGAAGCAAGTAAGAGTTCTTAATTTCTTTTAGCTGTCCAAAACCCTAAGATAACTGTCATGTAGAGGTTCTGGGGGCCACAGAAGGAGGACATGTAGATGGAGCTCCAGTTGCCTTGGAGGGATGTTGAGACTGGCTCAGGGATGGAAGAGGAGGGCTAGGCAAGGGGTGGGCCAGAAGGGTGCCTGGGAGTGCTGGCACACTGGCCTCCTGCCCTTTGACCCTTACTCTTGCAAATCCTGTAGAAGTTAGGTCCTCACTAAAGGAATTTTTTTTCCCCCCAGAACTGGGCCTTGAACTCAGGCCCTTGCACTGACAGGAAAGCTCTTATTCTACTGAGCTATCTCCTCAGCCGCCAAAGGAATAATTTGAAAAAACTGTTCTATCAAACTTTCTCCTTATACTTTCAGGTCATATGCTTTGTTATATTTCTTTTCATTTCAATTTGCACATTTGTTGTTGGTGTAGTTAGATCATTTCTGTGTTCTGATTTCAGAGCTTGAGGCCCTGCTGTGCTGACATTATTCAACTTAGGAGATTAGAGTTTCATTTGTTTTTGTTTTTTGAAGAATTCTTTGGGTTTCCTGAGTAGACAGTCATACACTTAAATGTTTTTATTTCTTATTTTCTGATTTACATGTTTTTATTTCTTTTTCTTACTGAGCAGACAGTTACACCTGACTTAACTTCATGTTGTGGCCACCAGTAATTAGGGTTGTTAAAGGACAGGCTTTTTCTGCCCAGGACACTTTTCCAGGTTGGTGTTTTCCTGTGTAAAGATTGTTAATTACTGATTGAAAATCTTTAAAGGTTATGGGTGTGTGTGTGTGTGTGTGTGTGTGTGTGTGTGTGTGTGTAAATTTGGGTAATTGATGTTTTTATAAACATCTAGCTATTTCTTTAGTTTTTAAATGTATTGGCGTACAGTTGCTCACTGTAGTCCTTTAACTCCTCTTCTCTCCGCGCTCCCTTTTTCCCTTCTCCAGTGAGATCTGTGCCGTCTGTGGCCACAGGCTGCTCTGCTCCTGGGGTGTCTTTGGTCTCCCTTGCTCAGGCTGTGTGCAGTACCCTAGCCATCCGCCAGCCCCTTCTGATTTTCAGTTTCTTAGCTGCTGTGCAGTTTATATTCAGAGAGTAAAGTTTGCTTGAAGTGCAGGTCAACCTAGAGTAAATAAACATAGAGCCAGGAGCTGTGAGCATTCTCAGGTGAGAGCTTGCACTTCATCGTATTTTCCATGTGGGGTCCCAAATGCATGTTAAAATGAAGAATGTATTTCCAAAAAGCTTCAATTTACTTCTTTTTCAGCATTTGCTAGGTGAGATTTTATTTCATTTCTGTTAACAAACTAATGTTTTTGTTTGTCCTATTTTAAATAGAGTTGTATATTACATATTAGTGCATAAAATGAAACTGAGGTGTATTGTTTGAAGTCTCTTACAATTTTAACAGTGTGTTTTTATTTATATTTATATTCATAAATGACTTAAAGGTATCTTTATTTGTTGTTACCTCTGCCAGTATCATTCTGTTCTCATTCCAAAGAACAGGTTATCAGCGTCTGGGAGGTTGAAAACAACAGGATCATTACAAGTCCCATCTGTGCAGTGAGATCCTGTGGACCCTGTACTCAATACATTTTTTAAAAATTGTTAAAGAAGAGGAGAATTTAAACTTTTTCTTATGGATACACAAAAAAAATTAGGTCAAAAAAGGGAAATTGTCCCGATAGGTTTTTTCTTTCCTTTGTCTTTCTTGGATTTATTACAGAAAGTATTAAAGTCTGTTTGTTTTCTGTAAGCCTAAAATTTCACCTGAAAAGAGTAGTGTCCTGGGGCCCAGCGGGATGGCTCCGTGGTCTAAAGCGCCTGCTTGGGGAAGCTTGGGTGGCTTCAGGGACTGCAGTTCGATCCCCGGCACCACATGCTGCGCCAGCCCTGCCTTCAGGGCGGGCTGAGCCAGCCATAAAAATGAGTGAATAAACAAATAAAGGTTCTGAAACAATAAATAAATAAATAAATAGTTTGTAAATGGAAAATAAATGTATTCTAAAAAATGTTTGGAAAATTTTTTATTTATTTATTTATTTATTTTTTGTAAAAAGAGGAACATGTTACCAAAACTTTTATTCCTCAGGGACTCCATTTCTTGGTATCTTATTTAAATTGCTGGGGATGTAAAATGGTTGTCCTTCCTAGAGAAGAAAATATTACAGATCACATTGGCTTTCTGCACTATGTAAATTATTATCCCCACACACACACAACAAGGATTGAACTCAGGACCTTGTGCTTGCCAGGCAAGCGCTTATTCTACTAAGCTATCTCCCCAACCCCTGTGTTCTGTAAATTAGTAGCAGCCCAGAATGAGTGCACTGTTTAGTTATTCCCAAATCAGAGACTCTAGGATTTAAGCAGTCCAATGAGTTCCTTAGCTGAGTGACTTTGCTTCATTGGCCTATTCAGCTAGGTCTAACACCTTTCTGTGTGAAGGGAGGTGGGAGGTGGGGGAGTCGGGGGGGTGATGACTGCTCTGGTGGCATGGGTGTGGCTCCTAGAGAAGCTGCTTGTCTTCCTCCCTGGAGGTGGCTGATAAAGGTGAGGCAGACAGCTCACCCACAGTCTCCTCAGGACAGAAAGCCACTGCTTTCTGCGGCTACTCTGACAGCTACTGTCTCCAGCCTTGGTTGTGCTTTTGAGTACCCATTATACACTCAGCTGAACTTGGCTGTAGGCATCCTGTTATCCTTGTAGGAGAGGTGGTAATTGCTTCTATTTTGAGGTGGAAAGATTAGATTCCACAGCTAGTGAGTGCTTAAATTGGGTTTTAGGTCCTGCTAAATCTAAAGCAAATGTTATTTGTGTTGTACCCCACAGTCTGCCAGTAAAGCTGGTCAGATAAACATTTCAGTGAATGGCATGTTTGTTAATTATTACACCTGATATTTTATTCGTAGAAAATGAAGCATAACTTCTTAGGATGTTGCAGTTTTCTGTTGGATAGTATTATAGAGTGAAATTTAAATCATGGCTTATAGAGTACATTTTTTTAGAATACATTTTGAAGCGAAAAGAAAGATAATAATAATGACTGTGTTCCAGGACCTAAGTCACTGCTGTACTGGTTAGCTGTGCTCCGCTCATGTTGTAGGTGAGGTATAGTTGTAATTGTTAGGAAACATTAATATTCAAGATGTTTAATCTCGAGATTCAAATGATTGGCAGAGCTTTCAGCACCACAGATACTATACATAGAAAGTTATATTTGTAGTATAACCCAGAAGAACTGAAAGGCAGAGTTGTTTTCAGAAGGGAATTTCCTAGCTGTGGCAGCGAACACACCTGTTACCCCAGCCCTCTGAAGGGCTGAGGCAGGAGAACCATAAATTTGAGCCCAGCCTAGGCCACTTGGCAACTTAAGCAAGCAAGACCCTATCACAAAATTTAAATAATAAAAATGCTGTGGATGTAGCTTAGTATGAAGACCCTGGGTTCAATCCCAGTACCAAAATAATAAAAAATGCTAGCATGCTATGTAATATTGGTAACACTTTCAAAGCCTCAGACTTGTGAATGCTCCCTGTGAGCCAGCGTACACCTTTCTAATCTGCACACAGTCACTAGTAGTCCTATGCCATGACGCAGATTTAGATTCAGAGGGGTGATGACCACTGCCTGGAACAGTGGCGCTGGATTTCCCCATCCCCTCCGCACCCAGTGTCATTCCTTCCTGCCTGTGCCCTTACAACATGCTGCCCTGAGCAAAGCACCTCCGTGGCATTAGGACCTATGACAAGAGTGTGAGCCTGGCCTCCCATGCCCGTAACCCAGTACCGAAAGTTAGAATTGTGGCTGAAAACGCAACACTAGTACTTACCTTCTTATTAGAGAGATGGCCCTTAAATTGGGGGGGGGGGCATTATGGGGTTAATGTATCAGGTGGCTGTTTTTCCCCCCTCTGTACCCATTTGCTTCTTTTTAAAAATAACTGTAAGTAGACAATTCATTGCCCTTAATGTGTACAGAGGAAAAATAACTTAAATACATCTTTGAAATGAGGTATGTGGTTAAAACTGGTGTTCTGGAAAAGCTTTAAAATGTAGTCATAGTTACAATACCAGAACATTTCTGAGCAACATATGCCTTTTATTTTGAGCTTTTTCATCCGAATATTGTTCTAATTAAAACGGAACAGGAGAGTTTTCTTTAGAGTATTAGTCTGCTATCTTTGTCACTTTTAATATTAGGGTTCTTGTTGTGTGGAGATTTTGGGGTGTTTTGTGACAGTGTCATTGTGTACCTCTGGCTGACCATGAACTCATTGTGTAGCCTGGGCAGGCCTCAAGGTGACAGCGGTCATCCTGCCTCCGCCTACCTAGTGCTGGGATTACAGATGTGCGCCACCACACCTGGCCTGGGTTTGTCACTCTCAGAAATACAATTAGCACTTTCACAGGCCCTTCCCTGGGCAGTGGGGCCAGGATTTGGTAGCTGGTGCTGAGAGAAAGCCTTGTTTGAATCCTTGCCCTGGTACTATACCAGGGGCAGCTGTCATTCATTGGGACAGACACCATCTTGTGATTCTGAGTCATGCCTTCCTGACTCCAGCATTAGGAGTTGCCTAGTGTATTGGTGCACACCTGAAGTCCTAGCATCTGGTAGGGTGAGGCAGGGGCATCACTGAGTTTCAGGGCAGCCGCACTATGTAGTAAGTTCAAGGCCAACTGAACTTCTTAGCAAGGCCCTGTCTCAAAAACACAAAAGACAAGCCCTTAGGTACTCCCAAAATAAATAAATAAAGGTATATATAATTATCAGAGTTTTTTCTTTTACTTATTTGTCTTTGCTCAGTTACAATATACCTAACACCCAAAGTTAAAGCATGAAGGGGTTATTTCAGGTCGCAGTTGGTGAGGGTTTCAGTCCATAGCCAGCGGGCCCCAGAGCAGGGCAGCAAGGCAGCAGCACAGAGGAAAAACAGTTGAGGGTGTGGCAGGCAGAAAGAGAAGCCATTTCTCCTTTCCCCATCCAGGCTACAAGCCTTTTGGGTAGTGCCCCCCACATCCAGGGTGGGCCTTCCCATGGTCCATACCCCAAACTCTGGTACGTGATCACACACCCTTAATGCCCAGTCACAAACCTGTGATCTAGCCACCTTTGGAAAAGCCCACTTACACAAGCACGTGAGGCTTTAGGGGACATCTAGATACCAGCTATAGTATTAGTCTGATCCCATCTCTGACAAAGCTTAACTTTATTTTTTTATTATTTATTTATTTGGTCCTTTTTTTTTTTTTCAGGACTGGGGTTTGAACTCAGGACCTTGCACTTACCAGCCAGGCACTTGTGTCACGGAGCTATCTCCCCAGCCCTTTTTTTGTCTTTTTGAGACAGAGTCTTACTATACAGTTCAGGCTGGCCTTGAGCTTACTTTTGTAGTCCAGGCTAGTCTTGAACTCACACTGATCCTCTTGCCTCAAGCCTCCCCAAGTGCTGGGATTATAGGCATGTACCACCATGCCCAGCTCAAAGCTTAACTTTAAAAAAAAAAAAATGCACTTTGCAAAAAAATAAAAATAAACATATATAGACACATGGAATTGTTGGGGTTTTTTAAAAAGTGGAAGAGATTATATACAGCCTTTTTGCATGAAAGAGACTATTCGAAAGTTATTCCCCAATAACTGACTTTCTCTGGGTGGTGAGATTTTATGTGAGGGATTTCAAAGTTCAAGTTACCTTGTATTTTGTGTATGTGTGTATATATAGCAGTTTAATTACTTGTATGTATGCGTGTGTATGTGTGTATTAATTTTTCTATGATGTTGGTTTCCCTATTTACAAGGAACGGCTTTCAGCTTTTCTCCTGTTAGGCCTGCTCTGGTGACCATCTCTAAATGCCTGTATTTTCACACATGTACAGTCACCTAAAAGGGTGGCTCTCCGAGTGGGCCTTAGTGTTGGTAAATGTGATATCAGAGGCTCTATGCCACATCTATGCCAGGAGTTGGCAACCTATGGCCACTGTCCCTGTACAGCCTATGAGCTAAGAATGGGGATTTCATATTTTAAATGGGTAAGAAAATCATCCTAACAGTGTTTTTACTTACCTTTCTGGATCACGTACCAGTGTGTGTGTGTGGCACACAGCGTTTCTGGGTCTCGTGAGGAGCGGGCACATGCACACGCACATCACACGTCTTCCTTACTTCGTCTCCTTGGACTGGCATCTGTCCCCCCATCCATCTCTTGTCCTCTTCTTATAAGATCTCATCTCCCCTTTTCAATACATGTTTGCAGTATATAACGCATACTTTTTTATGGAGTTGCTGTGTGTACGTGACACAAATGGATTCCTTTTTGAAAAATGTTATTGATACATTTTAGGTATACATGATGACAGCATTCTCATATGGAATGTGTATGCTAGTTATTTTAATCCCTTCCCCTCCTTCCCTCTGTCTCTTACTCCCCTTGCCCTCTGAGAAAGATCCACCTCTCTACATCTGTTACCTTTTATTTAGCTCTTTATTTATACTTCCAGCCCCTCCTTTAAGAGAAACCACACAATATTGATGCTGTGTCTGCTTTGTTACACTTAATGTTACAGTCTCAAGGTACATCCACAGTCCTTCAAATGACACAAGATCTTCTTTATGGCAGAGTAGTACTCCTGCGTGTAAATAAACATTTTCTTTATCCATTCATACAGCTGGCTCCAAGATTTAATTGTTGCGAGTTGTGCAGATGTACACAGGTACGCATGTGTCACTGCCATACATCTTGCTGTAGGTATATTTAAATGGTTTTGCTTGTTTAAAGGGTAGACTTATTAATAATGGATGTGTCCTGTTATTCTTTTCTCAGGGTGTTTTGTTCTTTTAGATTCCTGTGGCTTTTGTGCTACATAGTATATTATTATGGACATGCACCAGTTGACTGAGTGTTCCCTTCAGTGTTCTGTGTTGCCAGTGTTAATTTCAAAAATTAACTCTCCAAGGGCTGGCGAGATAGCTCAGTGGACTAAACACTTGCTTTGGCAATCGCAGGGACCAGGGTTCCATCCTCAGTCCCCATGCCACACCAGACCCCATCCCCCCACCCCACCCTGACTCTGGGCATGGTGGTGCACACCTGTAATCCCAGGGCTGGGGAGGCCGAAAAGAGGAGGGTTATGAGTCTGAGCTGGGTAATGAGAGCCTGTACCACACATACATACAAACGGCTGGCTCCAAGATTTCATGTGTGTGTGTGTGTGTGTGTGTGTGTGTGTGTGAGAGAGAGAGACACATGCGCGCACACACACGCGCACACACACACACACCCATTCAATTCTTTCATGTTTCCTGCCTCTGCCACAGCATCTCTGACTACCTAGGTATTCAAGCCAGGAACTTGTCCAGGCTGTTATGTTTTAAACCCCCCTCAGTGCATATTTCCCCTCAGTATCCTGCAGAGTTGGCTTTCAGATGTCTCCTGTAGATCTTTCGCCACCCTAACAGCTCTTACCCAGACCCCTGAAACAGTCTCGGTGCAGTACCAACACCTCGTTTTGTTCTCTTGCCATAGATCGCAGGCTGCGTGTGCAGCTCTCTGTGGGTACTCTACCCCTACTTGCCCACCCTGCTACCTCAGCCACTTCCTGCTTCAGGAGCTTTGCAAGTGCTGTTCTTTTCTTTGCCTATGGAACTCAGTCCTAATGCATTTCTACTCATTTTTTAAGACAAAAGTTTGAAATATTGCCACCTCAGAGAATCTGAACTTCAAACTAGGACATGTCCTTCTGTTCCTGTTAGAAGTGTACTGTTCCCTCCTGGCATTGCTGTAAACTTTAACTGGTTGACGAGACTATAGCAGTCATCCTCTATGTCTGATGCAGCCCAGACCAGTTATCTGTGAGGTCCAGTAAAGCAAGAAACCACAGAAGGGGACCTGTAACCATGCGTGGATTGATACATCCTTTGGTGAACGAGCCAAGGCCTTTTCTGCACGGAGTTCTAGTTACAGCTCAGATCCAGATCTGAGCTGCCAAAACTGTAGCTATACTCTATCACCTAAGGTTCTAGTTTTTTCAGTAGAGCACAAATTTAAAATGTTCTGATGTGTTCTGAATTTAAAGCACTTGTAGATCTTTCCATGTTTTTTCATTTCTTTCAACTATTTTCATTAAATATTTCAAAGGCATACAAATTCATCAAATTCCCATACCTCCATCTCATATTAATTAACATTTGATTGAATCAAATAACTACAAATGACATGAATAGCTTGGATCTTAATGAGAATATAACTTAATCAGTGGGAAGAGAAATATCTGAGCATGTAAGATAGACGGGCTCTACATTTTTTTGAAGTCACAAATACATAGACTCTCTACAGTGTTAATATATTAAGTGTATTATATTAGTATAACTTTGAAGTTGAATGATATGACCTTTTTTACCCACAAAATGGCAATTTTATGAAGTTCTATTTTATATTGTTCAGCCTATTAAGTAGCAGTATTAAGGACAAATAACCATCCAGCTAAACAGACAATATCACAATACAGTGTATATATAGGTCATTAAAATTAAATAATATTGTGAAAAGATCATTCTCAGTTGCTTTGAAAAGAGTAGGTATGACAGCTTTGCATCCCTGGAGTTTGGGGATCCTCGATATTATTGCCTAGGGGTTACACTACCCCTGAATATTACTGATACTGTGCTCTTCTTCCAAACATAGAGATGGCACCAGAATATCAGTTAATACACCAGTCTCTTCAGCCGGCTCGTGTACCTGCGTTTGACACCGAAAGACTTTGTATCCAAGACATGCTATCATGGTTCAGTAGCATGAGCAGCCTAAATAGTAGCAGAAGCATTTGAATTGGGTCATTAGTCTTCCTTTTTCTCTGCTCTGCCATACAGTGTCACCTTAAAACTTGGTGAACTTCTCTTAAGGGGTGTGTGTGTGTGTGTGTGTGTGTGTGTATTTTAGGGAAAGGCCTACAGGGTGTTCAGGGTCTCACTACTAGATGGGACCCCTAGTGATCTGCCTGTTTACAGCCTCCCAAGAGCTGGGATTACTGGCACAGGCCACCATGCCCAATCTCAATTGCCAGTCTCAGTGCACCTGGGGGTCAGGGCCGGCACAGCAGGCCCAACACAAGGCTTGATTAAACCTTAGTGAAGTGAACTTCTAGTTCACTTACTCTGTGGAAATTTTGTGATAGACAGTACTTGGCATTGAGGGCCACTGTCTGTACTTTAGTTTTCTCTTTTTTGTGTATAAATTAATGCAATAGAATTTAACTTCTAATTTTCCTTATTCTTTTGTATCTTATCCTGGCAAATACAAATGTTCAGCAAAAGCCATCTAACATACAAAATGTTATAAATCCAATTTCAAATTATGGTTTGTTGGAGGAAGGAATAACATTTTAGAAAATGGGTTAGTTTTAAGGATAGTGAAGCTTGTGTAAAACTGCAGAAGATTAGCTGGGCGTAGTGCCTGTGTTCCTAGCACTCCTGAGGCCGACGCCAAAGGGTTGCAGTTTCAAGCACAGCCTGAGCAATGTAGTTGAGACTCTGTTTCAAAATACAAACAAATCAAAAGGGCTGAGGATATCGATCAGTGTGAAGGCTTTGAGTTCAATCCCCTATTTTTTTGGGGGGGGGGCAGAAAAGATTGTATGGATAAGGAGCTCTGGAATGAATACAGTTGAAATTTAACACGTTTTAAAGCACTGTGTACTTAATCATATAAAGTGGTAGAGCTGTAATTCAGATCTTGCAGGAATTCAACTCTGTCCTTAAATGCATTCCTGAAAACTTTAAGGGAAGGACCTCAAATCTGGCACTGTAAATGTTCAAGTTAAAATGTCTTCTTGGTTAAATGACATACTCTGAATATTTGTGTTTTTTCACCAGCGGTCTAGCTAGCTGCCCACATTGTACTCCCATGTCAAGTAAAGTTCACTTTGCCTCCCTGAGGGGTGTGGAAGCATAATAGCCCTTCTTTACATTATTTTGTCACAGCATAACTGGATAATGATCTCCAGATCTGGAGAGATCAGTCAGTCATGGTGTGTCCATGAAGCTGAACCAAGGGCTCAGTGCTGCCAACTGCCCTAGCTGTCTCCGTTGGTGCAGACGTCTCGCTAGTGTTCTACACATCATTTATAAAGAGGCCTTTTAGATTTGGCCACTTTCTGAGCCAGTCACTTTTGAAGTATAATTTGCTTGTCAGAAAAATGTCTTTAGAGGCTATAAAATCTATAAGCAGAAACTTTTTAAAAATCATTTGTTTGTTTGTTTATTTATTTATTTATTTGGTACAGGGTCTCATTGTGCAGCTCAGACTCGTGGTGATCCGCCTGTTTCAGCCTCCCCATTGCTGGGATTATAGGTATGCACCAGAACACCCTGTTTCGAGGCCCTGTGCAGTACTGGGGGTCAAACTCAGAACCTTGCACTTGCCAGGCAGGCATTTGTGCCACGGAGCTATCTCCCAAGCCCCTGAAGTTTAGATGTGTAGTGAATTACCTAATGATCATCTTGTACGCCCAGCTGCATTGAGTCAGTGTGGCTTGGTTGGGGCACAGAAGATGCCCCACCTGAGAACTGCTGCCAACAGCAGAAAAGCAGAACTGGAGAGGAAGACGGTGAGCTGTCGCTGCAGAAGCTTACCCCTCTGGCTGCTGATGCGAGCTCAGCTGTCCTTATCGCTGGAGGAGCTCTGCTTCTCTGTGGCTGAAGATGGCCGCTGTCCTGTGCAGGGGAGCTCTCATCCTCACTCGGAGCCTCGCTTGCTGCTCCAGTGCGGATCCCTCAGCCCACTGGGCAGGCTGTCCCGCTTCTACCACTGACCTCTGGACCTTCCCAGTCCAAGAGCCCTCCCTGCCTCTGAGAAGCTGATTGGAAGATACACAAAGGGTGATCAAAATATAACTTAAAATTTTAAATATGTTACAATAAAAGACACATTGACACAGTCCCCTTCAGAATGTTTCCCCTCGCTTCACTCTTGTGCCTTCCTTCTTGCTACTCTCTGAGGCGGTTCTGAAGCACCTGTCTCTGCAAGGCGTCACTGCACACAGTGAAGGCTGCCGCCAGCTGCTGTCTGTGGGACTGGCAGCTCCTACAGGCATGGTGTCCTCATCCACATTATTCACAGCATCTGGCATGTGGTATTCAGCTCTTCCACAAAGTCAAAATGATCAAGTTAGTGCTTTCAGTCAGTTCAGGTGGCTGTGACAGCACAACTAAGGACATAGTGAGGTCCTCCAGAACTGCTTCAGAAAGTGACAAGAACAAAGGAGTGTGTTGAGCGGGAGAAGGGGATCAGTGGCAACTTGTCTTTGATTGTAATTTGTACAGTTTAAACATTGGGATTTTTGATCATCATGGAATTAACTCATTTAAAGGAAAGTTTTATTTTATATTCTCAACTTTTGTCACTGTCTTGAAAATTGTTAAAAATGCATTCATAACAGAAGTATCGGCTCTGAAGTATCAGCTCTGAAGACTCACCACTGCAAAACATAGTCCTTCCTCCACTGATCTTAAATTGTGGAGAATAGGAACAAAAAATTCTGAAAAATGTGCATTGAATGGCAAAATGACAGGACAAGTCACGGTGTGTTCCTGCGATCCTGCAATCCCCCACTCCAGAGGATCATCACGAAAATGAAAGCGCAGCCTGAACTGCAGACAAAAGGGAACGAGGGAGGGAGCCTGAAAAAGTGCTCCATTAGCATGAAGGCACGGTTAAGTTTTACGTTTAGGCTTTCCATTTCTACTTGGAATGAGACAGTATGCCTGTTCGTGTAGTCTTACATAGTCTTAAAGAATTTTTGAGTAAAGCACCTTCCACTTTTTTCTAGTGTGGCTTCTTTGCCCCCAGTATTCTATTTTCAATCTTCCAGGGTTAACAACTAGAAAGCTTAAAGGCACCTTTACCTTTAACCCTAAATATGACATTTTTCTCTCCTCCTAGTTTCCCTGCCATTCAGGTCACTTCTTCAAAACCGTAGATAAAATTTGGTATTATGTAGTAGAAAGGGAAGATGCAGGATTTAACCTATTAACTTTAGAATGCTGAGGAAGGAGTTTGTAAAGGAAATTGGGAAAATTACTCAGTGGGTTTTGAACTAATTTTAGTGTGTAATGTTAGGACACAAATGTCCTAATCAGTATAACTTTGGAGAGGTTGAATGTAATTGTTCCAGCAGCATTTTTTTTTTCCTTTGACGTAACTTGAGGCAATATTTCATTTACTCAAAATAAGTGAATAAAAATCAATATTTTGAAATTAACTTGATCCCTAGGAGAAAGAAACCAGAGTTGAACTGAGGGTGTCATTTTTTTACTTAAGTATTGTGTATTATTTCTGAAAGGGAGTGGAAAGTTGGGACAGTTTGGCTAATGGTCAGTGTTGCTAACAGGGCCTGGTGGCTTTAGTACTACCAGACAGAGTGTTTGCTGCGCCAGGTGAGCAGGCACATTCCTCCCCTGTTGCCGAAATCCCCAGTGAGAACGGGAGACGGCGCGCACAGCCTTTGTCTTCCTGTGGCCATCTTGGTTAACTTTTCCCCTTTTCTGTTTTCTCTCTAGGTCTTCTAATCAATGGATAAAGTGGGGAAGATGTGGAATACTTTCAAATACAGATGTCAGAATCTTTTCAGTCATGAGGGAGGAAGCCATAGTGAAAATGTGGACATGAACTCCAACAGATGTTTGTCTATCAAAGAGAAAAGCATTAGTCTGGGAGACTCAGCTCCTCACCAGCAAAGCAGTTCCTTAAGAGAAAATGTTGCCTTACAGCTTGGATTAAGTCCTGCAAAGAATTCTTCAAGAAGAAACCAAAATTGTGCGGCCGAAATCCCTCAAATTGTTGAAATAAGCATCGAGAAAGATAGCGATTCATGTGTCACTCCAGGAACCAGGCTCGCACGAAGAGATTCCTACTCTCGACACGCACCGTGGGGTGGGAAGAAAAAGCATTCCTGTTCCACAAAGACCCAGAGTTCTTTGGATACTGATAAAAAGTTTGGTAGAACTCGAAGTGGACTGCAGAGGCGAGAGAGGCGCTATGGAGTGAGCTCCATGCATGACATGGACAGTGTTTCCAGCAGAACCGTTGGGAGCCGCTCTCTGCGCCAGAAGCTGCAGGACACTGTGGGCTTGTGTTTTCCCATGAGAACTTACAGCAAGCAGTCGAAGCCCCTGTTTTCCAATAAAAGAAAAATACATCTTTCTGAATTAATGCTTGAGAAATGCCCTTTTCCTGCTGGCTCAGATTTAGCACAAAAATGGCATTTGATTAAACAGCATACAGCTCCTGTGAGCCCACATTCAACCTTTTTTGATACATTTGACCCATCCTTGGTTTCTACAGAAGATGAAGAAGACAGGCTTAGAGAGAGAAGACGGCTTAGTATTGAGGAAGGGGTGGATCCCCCTCCCAATGCACAAATACACACATTTGAAGCCACTGCACAGGTCAATCCGTTATACAAACTGGGACCAAAGTTAGCTCCTGGAATGACAGAAATGAGCGGGGACAGTGCTGCAGCTCCACAAGCTACCTGTGACTCAGAAGAGGACACGACCACCCTGTGTTTGCAGTCACGGAAGCAGAAGCAGCGCCAGGTGTCTGGAGACAGCCATGCCCACGTCAGCAGGCAGGGAGCTTGGAAAGTCCACACACAGATTGACTACATACACTGCCTCGTGCCGGATCTGCTTCAGATTACAGGGAACCCCTGTTACTGGGGAGTGATGGATCGGTACGAAGCAGAAGCCCTTCTGGAAGGGAAACCCGAAGGCACATTCTTGCTCAGGGACTCTGCACAAGAGGACTACCTCTTCTCTGTGAGCTTCCGCCGCTACAACAGATCCCTGCACGCCCGGATTGAACAATGGAATCACAACTTCAGTTTTGATGCCCATGACCCGTGTGTGTTTCACTCTTCCACTGTAACGGGACTTCTAGAACATTATAAAGACCCCAGTTCTTGCATGTTTTTTGAACCGTTGCTTACTATATCTCTGAATAGGACCTTCCCTTTCAGCCTGCAGTACATCTGCCGCGCGGTCATCTGCAGGTGCACTACATACGATGGAATTGACGGGCTCCCGCTGCCATCGATGTTACAGGATTTTTTAAAAGAGTATCATTATAAACAAAAGGTTAGGGTTCGCTGGTTAGAACGAGAACCAGTCAAGGCAAAGTAAACTCTTCTGTCCCCAAAGGGCATTAACTAGGCTTGCTTTCTTGTGCATAGTAAGTACTCCTCTCAGAAGCACAGTGTCAGTGCTAGGTTCTCTCATGCAGTCTGTAGGTTTAGCTATTACTAGTCTCTGTCAGATGTAGTTACTTGCTCAGAGAAACGTGGTGCCTATTGCGACAGCCATAGAGCTGCAGGTGTTTAGGAAAGCTGTGGAAAACATTGGCCGGTTTAGCGGACAGTTTGGTTTTCAGCGGCTATAGTAATTGAGTGAGGCAACTCTGGGGCATTTGCTATGAAGAATTGTATTTCTTACTAAAGAACAAGTTATTAGTGTTAGATGAGTATTCCAACAGTGTGACTAATGTTTGAAATTATTTTTTCTAAGAATTTTTCTATTACCTTCCAAAAGTTAGTGATGTTTATAGTTATAAATCCAAGCTTTGGAAGTCCAAAAAATAAGACTGCCTTCCTTTTAGGGGAAAAAAAAAAGCAACTTTCTGGCCACAAGGGCATAGTGCAGTTCACTTAAGTGTTGACAGAGTTTATAGTCGGGCTCCTATTCTTTTCTTCAAAAGGTACTGTTAAATAAACCAGGTTTTCTAAATAGTCATTCTTAAAATTCAGACTTACATAACTTAGTAGTAGAATTTTATTTAAAGATCCTAGACATTAATTTTTTTCAACAAGTGCTTTAACTTAAAACAGGCATTTGGATAGCTGCTGCAGTTGTAGAACTGTGTGTGTGTGTTTTTTTTTTTTTATGTTGACATGTGTGTCTAAACATTGTTTCATTAAAGTTGGATTGTTTCCTGTGCCCAAAATGAGTTTATAAACCATGAAGAAAATGAGACTAGAAATTGCCCCTACAAGTCAGAGGTAGCAGTAACCACAGTGGCTGCTGATGTTGAGATTATTAAACTATAATTAATAATTTGGATGGCAGTATTTATCTCTTTGTTATAAATTCTTATAGCTGAATTGTCTTAAGTATAATTTATAGAACTTCAGTGCAGTTAATTCTTCATGGAAAAACCTGAAACCTAAATTGCAGATTTGAAAGGCACTGTACAACTATTGTATCTGTAAATAACTTTACTTAGCACCTTTTTGTCACTTAGACTAGTATGTAATACAACTTAAGTGAGCGCTTTGGGAAGTATTGCCAAGTTCTAGTGTTTGCTTAGTACTGAGCTGAATTTTCAGTTCTGTCCTAGACATTTGCACTACAGTAGCCTAATCCATTCTGTGTCCTTTGGTTAATGTGCGCTGTACCGCTGGAGAGTGTCCTTAATTTCCTTACCAGTTGCTACAGAAGGTCATTTTATATCCCTATGGCTGTTGCCAAGGTTACAAAAGAGAAAAGCTATATTTGTATGCAACACTAACCCTATGACTGCTAATGTATGTTTCTGCTTGCTGTGCCTTGTTATGGCTGCTTTTTTCGTGCTAATAAAGTATGTTTGGTGTTCTCCTTGTATATCTGCTATTTTATACATTTGCAACAGTTTCTCCTGTACATGGAATGGTTTGGGGTTTTAAATAAGCATTATCCAACAACCCGCTATATTTAAGGCAGATTTAGCTAGTCTAGTATTGAATTACCAGAATAAGCTAATTAAATTTAATGTTTTTCTAATCACATATACTGTGGAACAGTATAGTTACTGAAAATTACTGTACAGTTTAGGTTACAGCAAGAATTTCACAGAGAAATGATTAAACGGTATTGATTTCTCTGCTTATAAGTGAAAGATTCAAACTATCAGTGATCAAGTGAGTGTATAGAGCGTCCAGCTGCCTTAGAAGCAGGCTAAGCAAAGTCTCATGAGCTAACCACACATCAATACCATTTACTGGTTTGGGGACCATTTTGTTGATAATAAATGCCCAAAATATAGAACCTGTAACCAAAGACTTGTCCACTTTAGTGCAGAAGGGGATTGAAGGGACTAAAAATTTCTGTTATTTCTGGAAGTCCCTAAACATATACCAAAGTGTTTGAGAACTGCATCCAAACCTACTTTAAAGCATTATGTGCAATTAAATTGTTACAACATAATTATACCCGCATAGTTGTTGGCTTCATGTTCTTGAGCTTACAGTGTACCTGGAAAATAAACCTCTTGAGAGAAAAAAGCCCATGCTGATTATTGAAGAAGGACTGTGTATGCAAGCCTAATGGTGTTTGGAAGAGGTAACTTCAAACTCCAAGGAAGCACTTGTTCTTTTATGCTTATAGCAAACTGATGTTCTAACTTTAGTTTTGTAGCTAGTATTAATGCGTTTATGTATTTCAGAATTTTCATATGTTAAATGGAAATTGTTTTGAATGTAATATTTGAGTTTATGTAAGCATGTGTACACTGTGCTAAAAGTCACTTATGTTTCAATCTGTGTGTAATATGAATATGCAGCTTCTGTTTTTTTCTTAAAATATTAGTGACTTACATTTTAAAAAAGAAAAGTCACCAGCATGAACGTGCACCTAAGTCTATATTCACTGTGTCTTTTGTGAATGCCATTGTAGCCTGTCAACTAAATTTGTTTTTATGGCCTGTATTTTCTTACAAACCAGAACATTATTTAGAAGTTAGAACATGTCATCACAGTGAAATAACTCAAGGAAGGACTGTTTTCATTCAAACCCATTTTTATTCATTCAGTCTTTCTGTCCTTTATCCACACCCTTTCCCCTTCTTCCCTCCCTCCACCATCCTCTTTCTCTTCATTTCTTCCCTGTATCTCCCCATATCAGGTGTACACACACATGTATCTATATATTTATACACAGATGCACAGATGCAAATACATTGTACAATACTATGCCACCTGATTTTAAATCATTTTCAGGCCTCATTCAGTAGCTATTATCTGAGGGATATTGTTGTACTGTTCCAACTTTATTATCTGCTCCTAAAGTTTAGCTTTGCTACTGTAGTCTAATTTGTAATCGTATAAAAAAAAAAATTCATCAGTATTTTTTTTTTTCACCTGAATGTGCATAGCACCTTTTTTTTTTTTTTTCTTGGCTAATCAAAAAATTAAAGATGAAACCACCTGCTTTACGATTTTAAGAACCATAATTAAATTTATATTTCTTACACCACAAAATTGAGCCCAGATCATCATTTTTCACAAACTAATCTGTGATTTTATGATGTTTTAGAAGGTTTTGTAACACTTGGAATGGCTTTAACATAAAAACTGATCCTTGAATCCCAAGCTTTATGTTGACCAAATCCAAACTTCATGCACTTGCTTGTTTGACATTCTGGTCTTGTTCCTGTTGTTTTCATCCCAAAGCTTCCTTTGCTGTCTGACACTATATATGCTGATCTGGTGAGTTTTATAGAGGTGGCCTCGACTTTTTTAAAGCACAAGGTCCTGAGTTCAATCCCTGGTACTACAAAATAAAAAGTTTCTTTCTGGTGAAGAGGCCATGAGTGAGTCAGGATCTGAAGAAAGGTGGAGCATGACGCCGGTCACAGAGTGTGACAGAGGGCAAACACTGGGCAATCTGCTTGCTCTGCCCTATACCATGCAGCTTCACTTGGGTGGAATTTGGTGACACACAAAGGGCCTCTTTAGAGGTAAGAAATGTTTCCAGAGCCAGTGGTTCTGCCAGGTTTTGTTTCTTATTTTTGCAACCACTGATACAGAGCCAACTTTCAAATACTCTGTTCTGAGGAGATTCAAGGCAGAACTTTTGTGGGAAGTAGCCAGTTTTCAGGGGCTCAGGCTGTGTATGAAAAGTCTGCCATTGTCACAGTGGGAGAGCTGTTCATGCCTGGGAATCTTGATTGCATAGACTGTCCAACCATGCCTTCAGGAAGTGTTGACTGAAGTGTCAGTCACTGTAAAGGGTGGTGCGCAAAGGGAAGCAATGTGTGTTAGTGGGTAATAACTGCAAGGAAATACAGAGTGTCAGAAACAATAAAATAAGGCAGGATTTGGTGATGGGAGGAGCATAATTTTGTAGCATCACTGGGGAATAGTAACTTGGATGAGCCAGCTTCACCAAGATCAAGAACACACCAGTAAGCTGAGTCCAGTGAGTGCACTGGGAAATGGAAGGTGATGAAGTTGTGGAGATTGGTAAGGGCTGCAACCCCTTCCCAGTAAAGAATCTAGATTTTCTTCAGGGGTTGAGGGAAAACAGGGTTTTTAGCGAAGGAGTGACTTGGTCTGCCTTTAGAGCACAAAGACATGCCATTCAGCTGAGAGGTTGAGGAGTCTGTGCCAGGATGGTAGTCATAGGGAAGGTGTTGGGTTCAGGACGAGTTCTGTGGCAAAGCTGACAGAATTTGGTGGGGAACTGGCCAAGAGAAAGGAGAAACAGAAGACAACAGTTGATGTGAGCAAAGAGTGCTCCCAATAGCTGAGATCAGAACAGATCAAATCCTGCCTTGGGCATGCAGAGACTTGAATCTCATCCCAGTGGAGACTGAAGAGGCAGTTGCACCCCTTGACTCACTTAGAGCACCTGTGCTGGAAGGCTCCAGGTTAGGCTCTGTGAGGCAGCATGTTGGCTCTCTTAGGGCCTGATTAAACCAAGTAAGTAGAAAGCTCTGGTTACTGTAAGTCTGTGGAAGATGACGTGGACTTCTAAACAGCTGGAGGCGGGGAGGGTCACAGGCAACGATGCGAATGTATAATACGTGCAGATGAATGAGCTAAAAGTAATTAACTAGTTTCCTGATAAGGAGAGACAAAACTTATTAGTCTGGAAATGACTTCATCCCAAGAGTGCCTTGAGTTTAATTTAGCAGAAAACACTGGGGCGCAGGGAGCCAGGCAAGGGCACAATTCAGGCGACGACTCTCTGCAGCACACAAGGTGAAGGTAAATTCTTCTTAAGAAGTGGAAATGAGGCCAGCTGCTGTAAGATAAACTAGAGTCAAAAGAATGGAATCAGGAAAACCCGTGAAATTCACCTAGCACACACTGAGAACACTAGGATTAAACATCCGTGGGAAGGTTGCTGAAGAAGAAAGTTACGCAGTTTTGGGAAAGGAAAAGCAAGTGGTTTGGTGGCCAGGATTCATACTTAACTGTCATTGTCTCTTCATACTGTAAGCAGTCGTAACAAAGCGAGGCTGAACGTTCATGTAATAATTGTTCTAAAAATAAAATGTATAGGCCAGGCTCACACCTGTAATCTCAGCCCTCAGGAAGCTGAGGCAGGAGGATCAGATCATTGTACTTTAAGGCCAGCATGGGCTACAAAGTGAGTTCAAGGTCATCCTGAGCCCCATAACAAAGCCTTGTCTCAAAAAACTAAATAAAATGTAAAAGCATGTATAATGTCCTTGAAAGGTACATTTTAATGCCTGAAAGTCAGTACAAGATCAAATAAGGAAAATATCACTCAAGGTCATACATAGAGAAAACAATTTCATCACATCTAACATAAAGGGGCTGGGTATTTGACCCAGCGATAGAATGCTTGCCTAGCAAGCTGGAAGCCCTAGGTTTGGCACGAAAAACAAAAAGTAAACCCCCCCTAAAACAATAAAGTTCTTTCATAAAAGTAGTGTGAAAAGTTAGAAAGATTTTAAAAGATACTAACTGTAACACCCTAAATGATAATATAATTGTAGTTTCTTTCATTTCCCAACTTCAGTAAGTGAAAACTCATTTGAAATTTTAATGTTTAGTAGTTAACATTACATTTAGAGGTAAATAGTATCACTGAATATCCCTAAGTAGAAACCCAATGCTTTTAGCAGTATCTGATAAATGTATTGTTTACCGAATGCCTTGATCTTTGCCCATTTGTCTTAAAATACATCAAGCATTGTGCTTTTAACACTTTGGATCATTTTAAAAATTTAACTAGTATACTTTAAAGATTTATCACCTAATTTTATAAATCCTTTAGGCAGCTTTGGGTATAATTGAGATAGTATTAAATTTTAACAGCATTTTTAAAATAGAGAAAATGTTGTTGTAGTAGTCCCAACGCTGAAGGACAGAAATTTGTAAATTGTTTTTAAAATATTGCCTCATCAATTTCTCTACTAACAATGATAACAGCTAAAGGCTAAAATATGCTCTAGAATTTGGCTATACTAAATTTCTTATCCTTTGACTAGCTAAGCTGAGAAAAAGTACAGCTTATTGGCAATGTAGATAGAAAAAACATAGGGCCCTGTCTGGTCGATACACAAGCAGTCTGGTCAGAGGCTGCCCTGTGCACCTAACACAGACCTCGGGGCGGCGGCCAGGGTGGTTTCCAGGCCCAAACCATATATAACTGGGTGCATGAGAAGGATTCTGGCATATGCAAGATGTGCCTGAGATGGTTGTGTCTCCTCTCTCGGTGGTGCCTGGCTTGAGCAGGTTAAGGAACTTGTCCAAGAACAGAGAACGTCAGAGCTGGAGTCCAGCATGGCTGAGACCAGAGCCTGGGCTCTTAGCTACTCTGCTATGCTTTTGAGATCCTTATTTTGTCAGCCAAATTCATTTTCTGCTTCTCTTTTAGTGAATTTCAAGATGACAATAGATGTTAACTGACAAAAGTGGATTCTACGCCATTGATGTGAGCATCCACAGAGCAAGCTGTGGAGTCTTCCTCAATGCAGCCTCCGCTCTGGTGCTTGGGGAGTACCATGCCCGGGCTCTCTCCCTTGCCCGTGGCTTTCTTGTGGTCGAGCTGCCTTCTCAAATGCCCCAACACTAAATTCATCTCACCTTGCAGCCACTGCCATGCTGCTGCCATCCAGAAAGTGCCACTGTCCCGCTCCCATGCATGCCAAGATTCTCCACTCTCTGAACCTCTCCAGAGACACCGGAACATGACCCCTGAAGGTGACACCCCATCCCATCTCCGTGCCTTGCCTGTTTTTCCTAGTCTTTATTACAAAACTTGTAAGTAGTTTACTTGGGTTTTTGAGCTTTGACTCCTTTAGAAACTGAGAGAGCGCCCGGGGTGTTCCTTTCTTGCTTGTTGTTGGCCCTCGGTGCCTGGGATTGTGCAGAATACAGAGTAGGTATTCAATATAGGCGAAGTGAGTGAATGGAAAATCCACTTGCATTTTCCTCCATTCTAGTCAAAGTAAGTTATGAAAACCTTACTGCATGTGCTTCTAAAATCAAACTGTTTCATGTATTTCCACCATCTTCCATTTATTTGTTTTATGAAAAAAGATGAAGTTACTATGACATGAATTGTTCTTAGGGAGAACCATGTTGGCTCCTGAAGATGACCACTTTCTTTTCAAGTTCTCTCAGGCTTTATGGTTAGCAGTGCCACCCAGAATGCTGCCTAAGACTGTGTCAGATTCGCTGGTGTGCAGTCTGCGGAACCACCTGACTTCCTGTAGTTAAAGATAGGAATCACTGCGGCCGCTCTCCGGCAGGACTCTGCTTGCCTCATTTCCTCTGGCAGTTCGGCCCTCTGATTCCTTATTCGGAGACTCAAAGTTCTCTTGAAAATAACCAAGAACAGAATATTGAAAGTATTTATAGTAACCATGTTTTCTCTTGTTTCTTCAACCATTGATTCCTTTATGCCAGCATTTATTTGTTCTAATTTTTTCCTCCTTTTTTCTAGAAAAGGTAGATGTACATGTGGATAGCTTCCTTATCATCTGTTAATATACTGCTTACTATTCATTGGCCATCTCAGACATAGCTCTGTGTGTGTGTCTGTGTGTGTGTGTGTGTGTGTGTGTGTGTGTGCACGCGCGCGTGCGCGCGCCTTTACAATCAGATTTTGGGGGATAGGGTTTAATTTGGTACAGGGTCTCACTACACAGTTCAGATTTGTAGTGATTCCCCCTGTCTCAGCCTCCCAAGCACTGGGATTACAGGCGTGGATTACAGCCCAGACTCAGTGACCAGCTCAGTGTGCCCAGGGGCAGAAGATCAGATATTTTTAACACAACACTGCATTTTAATCATCCTTTAAACATACCACAGCTGTCTAGCAAAGAAAGGTGACTCTAGATGTCTACACTTAAAAGTAAAATACTGGAAATGCTAGAGAACAACTAGATAATGGAAAGAGTAGAGTGCCCAGTAAGATTTTTCATTAAAATTAGAAAGTTGGAAACATGCCATATCTGAAACTAGAAAATTGCTTAAGATTAGCTTTCATAAGGAAAACATTGATTGTGCTTTCCCCCAGACAAAAGCACAGTGGAACACGGGTAAAAGCCCCTGTGGGTGTCACTCCTGAATGCTTCCTTTCCCACCAGACGCCAGAGTGGTGCTCCATCCTACCAGGCAGTGTTTCGAGGCTTGTCCACAGTTCCTTCACTGGGAAGTTCTTGGCATTTGAAAACTCCATTAAACTCTTTTTCTCTGCACACCCAGATCCTCACCATGTAAAAGGAAGCAGAGCTTCAACTGCAGTCACCCCTGAGTTCCAGGGCTGCACAGCCCAGGTTGTGTGGAGGGGCTTGCTGCTTGGGTTGGGGACCTGCTCTGCCAGTTTATAGAGGGTCCCCACATCACACCCCTCTGGCCTCCTCAGAGGGCACATTTAGATGTACCTTAAGTCATTTGATTCCTTTTTCAGTTCAGGAGAGCTAACACCGTGTTGATATGTGGAACCAAACCAGAGATGTTTATGGAGAGATATAACCCCACTGGATTATACTTTATCACTAGATCTGCTAGGTTACGCTGGTTCCCTTAGGTCTAAAGAGTTCATACAATTTTTGATTCTATGGATGTTCTATGGGAGAAAAAGATAAAATCAAATGCCCCAAAGTATATTTAATTTTAATTTTATTGAGTGGCTAAGAAAATATCCACTTGAGATTTCCCAGCCCCACTGTTTGGGAAAAAAAACATTGTTGTTACCAGTGTGGATCAAATGACTCCTCCAAGAAAGGACAAGGGCCAACCTGACCTTAGCTGTGGTGGTTGAGGGGCCTTTTACCTGTGCCTGTTTCCTGTTGTCTCTGTGCAATTAGGTAGATTCTGTTCCTCCATTGACTGATGCAAACTTCAGGCCACTTGAGCCTACTTCCTGACATGTCTCTCCCCCCGCCCCCCGCCCATACTGCGAATTGAACTCAGGACCCTGCACTTACCTGGCAAGCACTTATTCTACTGAGCTATCTCCCTGGCCTCTTCATGACATCTCTGGACTCATGTCTGTTTACAGCATCATCTCATACATTTTAGCCTCAGAAATCCCATGTTACTCTATAAAATTGTTAATGACCCAGAAAATTTATCCATCATTAGTTACCACATTAGAAATTAAATTGCAAGTTAGAAAAATATGTATTTGTTAATTTTTTGCAGAATTACAATAAACCTATTATGCATTAACATAAACAACTCTTCAGGGAGGTTAACTTCTATAAAACCAAAGTCTGGTGAGAAGAGCAGGGTTGTATTAGTCTTTGCCCGTTTATTTAGTACCTGGCTTAATGGAAGACAGCTGGATATTTTCATCTGCTCTGGATTCAGTCTGTGTCAGTGTGTTGCTTTGGTTTAAAAAAATATGGAAAAAAAAAAAAAAAACTCTGGCCTCACATAGATATGTCGGAAAAGTAGAGTCATATTTTTAATATCCTTTTCAAATAACTGTGGATATGCTTTAGTGATACTACAGTAAAACTTGGCAACTTGCAGTTTCCTAAGGGCTGGTTGTGAAGTAGAATCTGAAGCCCTGTCACTGAACTCTAGCAACATATTAAGTTAATACCCACTGGTCTGATTTGTACACTAAATCAAATTTTTACAGCATCACAAATAGGTCACTTGGAAACTACTGGTTCACTGAGTTAAGAAGTCTTCCAGATTTTTTCACTCATCAAATTCCATTTGATAATAATACTACTGATCTCATCCTCAAATATTGAGAAATTAATAATGTTGGACAAAAGTCTTCCAAAATTCTAAGGGTTGCTTGAATGCTCAGAGTTTACCACTAGCAACTAACACTGTCAGTTACCTGTCAGGTGGCACTCCGTTTTTTGGGCTTTTTTTGTTGTTGTTTTTAGAATTTTTAATTTTATTTATTTTTTTTTTCTTGTTTCAGAACATTTGTTTGTTTATTCACTCATTTTTATGGCCGCTCAGCCTGCCCCGAGGGCAGGGCTGGCGCAGCATGTGGTGCCGGGGATCGAACCGCGGTCCCTGAAGCCGCCCAAGCCCCCCCAAGCAGGCGCTCTAGACCACTGAGCCATCCCGCCAGGCCCCTGTCAGGTGGCACTCTGAAGAAAACATCTGCCAGATACAAGTCTGAATGGCTGTAGATTTTCTCATTCCTTCAGACACAGAGGGACTCGTGTTAGTGGCCAGTCCAGCTTGCACCTCCGTCACCCAAGTGCTTCGCTTGGGACCAGCTGCTGCAGCCGGAAGCTTCATGCCCACTTTCCGTTTTGTCTCACAGAATATTAAAAAGATGTGTACTCCATTGTGGAGATGTAATGAAATCAGAAATTTTAACTGCTATGCCAAGGACCTCTGTTTTTTTATTTTGTTTTTGAGTTTTTCCAGTGTTGGAAATCGAACCCAGTGTCCTGCCTGTGCTATGCAAGGGCTTTTCACCACTAAGTTCTGCTATTTAAGATACACCCTCAAGGGTATACCTTTGCTTTGAAGCCCATCAAGGCTTTCTGTGTTTTTGCCAGGCATGGCAGCAGACAGTGCAGTGGTACCCCATATGCTGCCTTGGTTGATACTAAGGCACCAGCTCTGTCCACCCACACCTTGGCACCATCTGTGCAAATTTCAGGTCCTTTCTGTCAGAATAAACTGAGACATTTCAAAAAGCCATTCAGTACTTTGACAGCTTCCTGTAATATAGAACTGTAGTGATTAATTGAGGTTGACACAGATGAATAAAAGTAGAACCGCACATCCAGCCACATGTATAGATGTCTTCATTTTTGAAACATAGGAGCAAATGTGTGAAAGATAACTTACTCTTGGTGTTTACAGTGATACCTGAAAGTCAACAAACTATCATGTTTTGGAGAAGTGACATTTGTTTATTTTGGTAACTTTTCATCCAGCCGAGCTTCACGGCCAAGCATGTCTACTTCTCCAGCCAATGAAATGGGTTGGTCACCCTGTAAGATGCAGTATCTTTTTTCACTTCTCATTTGAAAACCAGAAGCAATTTTCAATTGAATGAGCCATTGTAGTTGGGTATGGTGATGTACATCTATAATCCCAGCTGTGCAAGAGGCTGAGGCAAGAGGCTGAGGCAAGAGGCTCACATAGTAGCCCAGGCAACTTGACAAGATTGCCTGAGCAATCAAAAGTGGGGGATTTAGCTCAGTGGTAGAGTGCTCGCCTATTAAGAGTGAGACCTTGAGTTTGATCCCCGCCCCCATAAACAAAATAACATACCTACATTTAAATCCTTTTTACTTTAAACTCTGGTAAGTCCCAAAATGATAACTTAGAATAGTTTATTGCATAAAAAGAATTATTAGCATTGATAGAGGTGAGGCAAAGATAACTTCCATTTCATCGTCATTTCTTTACGCAGTTTCTTTGACGTGAACCCCAATTCTATGATTCAGGGAACTCTGATGTTTCTGTTTTGTTTTGTTTTAATTTTTTTTTTTCTTGTTTCAGAACCTTTATTTATTCACTCATTTTTATGGCCGTCTCAGCCCACCCCAAGGGCAGGGCTGGCGCAGCATGTGGTGCCGGGGATCGAACCGCGGTCCCTGAAGCTTCCCAAGCTTTCCCAAGCAGGTGCTTTAGACCACTGAGCCATCCCGCCAGGCCCCGAACTCTGATGTTTAAGCTTCATCATTTTCATTGTCTTAGAGATGGATGGTACAGGCATCAACTGAGAAAGTGAGTCTTTCTAACTCTTGTTTTTAAAACAGCATTCCATAAAAATAAAAATATAAAAGGCCAGCCAGATGGCTCAGCAGATTAAAGCACCTGCTTAGGAAGATGCAGGAGGAGGGTTCGATTCCTGGTGTGCGGTGTGCCTTGCCAGCCCCCAAGGTGCGCTGAAACTGGGCGTGGCTGGGTGCACCTGTAATCCTAACTCTTGGGAGGGTGAAAAAAAAACAGGAGGATCACTATAAGTCTGATCTGTGTAGTGAGTCCCTGTAAAACCTATAAAGCCTATACTAAATGCCGAAGAAAATAAAAAAGATTGGTGGCAGACAGTGCCTCCTTAAAAAATTAAAATATGTAATACATTGTTTTTATTTTCAATAAAATAATTTTAGACAATTTTAAAGTTATTTTAAAAATTCAAAATATGATTTTAAAAATCAGTATACATATTTCTTGTTGAGTGTCAAGTAGAAGCTATTTCAGTATAAACAGTGGAATTTCAAACTAATGACACTGTGAAATAATGAAATTACTGCAGGTAGAATGAATAACAAAAAGCAGAGTCAAGGTATTAAAAACATCTACATTAGGGGCCTGGCGGGATGGCTCAGTGATCTAAAGTGCCTGCTTGGGAAAGCTTGCGTGGCTTCAGGGACCGCGGTTCAATCCCCGGCACCACATGCTGCGCCAGCCCTGCCCTCAGGGCAGGCTGAGCCAGCCATAAAAATGAGTGAATAAACAAATAAAGGTTCTGAAACAAGAAAAAAATAAATAACTTAAAAAAAAAAAAAAAAAAAAACATCTACATTAACCTCTGTCAGTGCACCTATAACTTTAAAAAAATTGTAGGAAACTGAAGTACACAAAAGCCATGTTCTGTGAGCCGCCAGTGCTGTGATGCTGCCTATCATACATGGTGTGGCCGCTGGAAAGCTCCTGCGTACTCAGCAGAGATGAACACGGAAAAAGTCGATGGATGATGTCTTTACCTTCTCATACAGTGATCTTGACCTCAGCTACCCCAGACATTCCAAGAGCCCCACACGGCCATGGCTGATGGATCACTGATCCAGAGACCATCTGTTTTAATGAGTTTAAATGATTTTAAATACATTAGTAGAAAGTAGATTACATTGTCTCCACTTCATGCACCTTATGAAGCTGAAAATTAAATTTCAGGGCTTGCTGATGGACCCAGGGAAGACACTGGCTAGTTCCCAGGGGCAAATAGGTCGAGAGCCATGGATGCTACCTGATTCCACGAGCTCTTTCCTCCTTGCCTGGGTGACTTAAGAAAAAGCATAAATATTGCTTCAATTATAATCAAAGGCTTGAATGGAGGTTATGAGAGGTGAAAATTGGATTCAGGAGGGGGTTTAATATTTTCACAGAAAAGGGGAAGCTTTAAAAGGCGTGGAGGGAGACTGAGAGGGCAGCTCAAGGCACAAAAGCTGCAAGCTCCTTCCCAGGGACTGGAGGTCACCAGGGCTATATTTGCTGACAGCCACACCCAGAGCTGGTGAGGTGCAGGAAAGAGTGCAAAAGCGCTTTTCTTCACCTCCTACTCGCACATTTCCTTTGGCTTAGCAAAGAGGATGGAAAGTGAACCGGAAGTGGGGGAAGTGAAAGAGGACCCTAAGAGGGAAGCCACTGAAGCAGGGTCAGTCAGCAGAGGTTTTTGAAACAAAGCAACCTCCGGGGCTAAGGCACTGTGATCTGCAGCAGGCCTGGAGATGCACCATCCCCATGTCTCCTGGAAAGGACTTGCTCCCTGTTTGTGGAAAATGATCCACCATGCACTCCTTTAGAGCTTGCCTCACTGCGGAGGTGTTTCCTTGCTGGAAAGCGCTCAAGGTCACACCCTTCCTGGGCTGGACGGCCAGCATCCTAGCTTGGAGAGGCCAAGTATGGGCAGGCAAGTGGGCGAGTGAGCGCACAGGGAACTCTTCAGGGCCAGGCTTGTTGCAGAGGTCCTGCTGGTTAGGCTACAGTCTCACTGCAACCGCATCTCCTGTGCTGCTTTCCGTCTCACTCTTCCTGTCACTCGGGGTGAGCCCCAGTAGTGTCTTACACCCCGAGTTCTGCCTCAATGCCTGTGACATTCTCTTATCTAAAGTTGTGACCAAAAGTTTGGAGTGAATGTTGACCTCTTCTGATTTATTGCAGTGAAGACTGCATACTGGCCCCCTCCCAAAGGCACCTCCTCTCTTCAGGCATGCCAATCCCATCATTCTTGCCATGCTCTGAAGCCATCCTGAAAGTCCTCTTTCACAAATGTCTTCAGCTGTGCTATCATGGTTGCCTGCATGTCCCTGATGAAGTAGAAATTTCACCTTTCATGATCCCTGTGGCTTTGGAGAAGAGCCAGAGTTTCGCAGTGCATAAGGTAGATGAAGACCCACTTGCTCCTGCACTGGCTGATGCTCTGCAGCAGCACTCGCCTTGTGTCATTGGACTTTGTAGAGACACTCACGAAAGAGGTCTTGCAGAACCTCTTCAGAAAGCGACAAGAACAATGGGATAAGTGCATTTAAAGTGAGAGGGTAGCCAGGCGTGGTGGCGCACGCCTGTAATCCCAGCACTCGGGAGGCTGAGGCAGGAGGATTGGTGCGAGTTGGAGACCATCCTGGGCTACAAAAGTGAGCTCAAGGCCAGCCTCAACTGCATAGCGAGACCCTGTCTCAAAAAGACAAAATAAATAAGTAAATAAATAAAAATAAAATAAAATAAAGTGAGAGGGTATGTTTTTAGAGGGATTAATGGGCAATGCACCTTTTACTATAATACTTCAATTATTCACTGCATACTTTGGTGCATTTATACATGTGTGTATATATAATGTTTCTTAATTTCTCTTCTCCATTCAGTAGTACACTGCCCATCAGTTATTAGGAAGTTGTATTTGCATCCTGTTAATTTTTTTTGTTTTTGTTTTTGTTTTTTGTCTTTTTTGAGACAGGGTGTCACTATGCTCAAGGCTGGGCTTGAGCTCACTTTGGTAACCCAGGCTGGTCTTGAACTCTCATCTATCCTCCTGCCTCAGCCTCCCAAGTGTTGGGATTACAGGCGTGCGACACCACACCTGGCTTGTTGACTTATATTCTTTTTTTTAGAAAACAGGTTTTGAACTCAAGACCTCACATTTACCAGGCAGGTACTATGCTGCTGAGTTATATCCCCAGCAGCTTTATTCTTTTTTTTTTCTTCTTCTTCTCCTTTTTTTTTTTTTTTTTTTTTTTTTTTTTTTTTTTTTTTTTTTTTTTTTTTTTTTTTTTTTTTTTTTTTTTTTTTTTAGCTTTTCTGAATATTTATTACAAGATCCCAACAGTGTTTTGTTTTTTCTTCTCAACATCCTGCTCTGTGGCTTCTTGGGCTCTCTTTGCCCAGATGCCATGAGCTGGGCATTGGCCTGGGCCATGCACAGACTGGCGAATGCCTTGAAGTCCTTTCCTTCCTCCGCGATGACCCTGGCCTTCTGCTTCTTGTAGACGTTCCTGATGGGCATCACAGGTCCTGTAGGCTGGGTGGCCAATTTAAGTTCCTCGTCAGAGCTGTCTACCTTCTTGGGGGGCCAGTGGCTTCCTGGGGAGGAGGATGAGTTTGGAGCGATACTCTTTGAGCCACTGCACGTTGACCTGCAGGGACTCAGTGGATTTGTTCACCACCTTGGATCCAGAGAGATGCCGGTGGTCCAGGCCACCTTGTTGACCTTGTTGTGTATACCGACTACCTGCAGTTCCTCCAGACTGAAGCTCCGGCCGGCTCAGACCTTGGCGTGGTACCGCACCACAGGACAGTGCACAATGGACCTGATGGGTCGGGACACCGGGCATGGGGCGATGCAATGTACTTTTGCCTGCCGGGCCTTGCGCCTACGGATCTTCCAGGCTGGCTGATTGAGCCATGTAGCCACACGCTACTGCCAGGCCTTGTGGAAGGGGACTTCAGGGTCATGCCGCTCCAGCTGGGTGCCATGGCTGCCTCTTAGGCCATTGATCAGCAGAGCCGAAAGGCAGCTTCTTTATTCTTGATACATCTATTTTCTTATAAGAAATTGTTGCTGCTAAAAAAACATTTTATGATTGCAAAATTGTTTTCCCCACTGACCCCTATGTGGTTTTGCCCATTCTGAAGCTCCCATCATTCCAGGGCCACCTACCGTGCTGCCCTGTGGACACTGGCTGGGCTCACTAGTGGCACAGCCCTCAGCCCTAGCAGCAGCTCCCACAGCCTGACGGGCCGGGCTAAGGCTTGCTTAAAACTTCAGAGCCCTGGTTCCAGCATCTTATTTTGGCCTCAATACTGTCTATCAAAAATATGAGTAATTCTTCAATGAGAAATACTCTACTTGTCACTTTAAAAGTAGGATATCTAAAAGGTTAAACACTGCTTTTTCAACAATGCCTAATTTCTATTCTTTGTTCTTGGTTCTTAGCCCCGTGTATGTACGCGTGCACGCATGTGTGTGTGCATGTGTGTCCAGAGGGCCCTGGTCTGATCCCAGGGCTTTGTCTGCAGGAATCTGCATGAGTCAAGCTTTTGCTCGATACCAATGAGTTGGACCCCAACCTCCCTGAGGTTCCTTCAGGGCCCGTGCTCTGTGCTGTGTCCAGAAAAAATATTTTGGTCCCTAAGAAGGTTAAATGGTGTTTTTACAAGCAATTTTTTTCCCCAGGACCAGGGTTCGAACTCATGACCTTGCACTTGCCAGGCAGGCACTTATGCCATGGATCTATCTCCCCAGCCCCTAAATCATATTTTTAAATTTGCATTTTAGGGAAGGTTTTTTTATCTTTTTTTTTTTTTGTGGGACCAGGGTTCAAACTCACGACCTTGCACTTGCCCAGCAGGCACTTGTGCCTCAGAGCTATCTCCCCAGCCCCTTTTTTTTTTTTTTTTTTTTTTTTGTAGGGAAGGTTTTTTTAGATACAACAAGGCCATGTGTAAAATTCAACAGGAGAAATGAGTCCTTTCTGTGCTCCCAGGGGCAGGGCTGGACCTAGCCCTAGCTGGGCAGTGGGAAGGAAGAGTGGTGGGCAGCAGGGGCCCTGGCAGGTTCCCACCCACCTGTTTTCTCTCTTCCCTGCTTGGCCCCCCATGCCTGCCCTCCGCTCACCACTTCTGCAGGCTGCTGTCCCACGGACTCCTAAGGCCACAAAATGCAACCCCTCGGGCTGGCAGTGGAGTTTGACACTGAGCACTGGTCCCACCTCCCTGCTAGCCGCTCTTCCCTACCCTCGGCCTTTGTGCCCAAGGCTGTCCTTGTCCTTGTCCCTAGATTGCCTTCTCCTCTATTCGCCCCATGCTGGCCAGCACTGCCAGTCCTCCAGGCCCTGCTACCTCCTGCCTGTTGTCCACTTGAGGTCGCCCCAACTACTCTGAGTTCCTTCAGGATTTTGCACACGCCACTACCACCTGCCTTGTTCCTTGTTTTCCATTTTTATTGCTTATTGGTGTGTGCTTGCATTTAATAATGACCACATTCCTCATGGGGAGTTGGCCCATGTACGTAACACTTTCACTTCTTTTCCCTCTGCTCCTCCATATTTTGATCCCCTCCCCCAACTCCCTGCCACGCCTCTGCAGCCTAAAGATGGCCTGTACAGTCATTGCTGCCACTCCTCCAGTGACCACTTGTGGCCCCTTAGGAAGTTTGGCCCTCCTTGGATAGAATTCAAGTACTTACCACTTGGCCTGTTATAAAGATCAAATAGAACTTATAGCACTTAAGCTATAACTGGAATATTTTCTTTCTGTTTGAAAGGAAGACTCTCTGGCAAATGCTGACATGCTTGCTGGTGGAATTCTCCCCATACTTTCCCCCATGAGCTTGAAATAATAGTCTGTCTGCTCAGAAATGTTAAAGGTCACATTGGAGAAATTTGCCTCCCGCCATAGCCAACTCCAAAACTAGGTAAACTTTGCGCAACCACTGGGTTCAGATGCGAGACAGCTGAGCACAGGGCTGATGCCCAAGAGAAGAGAGACAGCTGGCGTGACGGCCCAGCTGCTCCAGGCCCTGCCAGGAACCCATCTCTGGGCTTGTGTGGCAGGGAGAGGGGTCCAGAAGAGGCCCACAGAGCTGAGAAGACAGTCTGGGGAGGAAGAGGTGGTGGAACTTGTGTGATAAGTCCCGGACAGAAGACAGCAGTGCTGTGAAAATGGCCTGAGCCTGCATAGGCAGCGCCTCGAATTTGTTTCCGAGTATTCATTAAGCTGAACATTAATGGGTAAAATTTCATGAGACTAAGTGAAAAATTTCCAAGAAGTTGTAAGCTGGGTAACTGTGAGACCAAGAGAGGGCTGAGTGTCTTGGAGTTACTCAGGACTAGAAGATATTTGAGTTTAATCAGGCAGGATGAAAAGTGCCCAGTGACCCTGTGAGTCGGTCAGTGGAAACCACAGAATGGTCAAACCTTTGCAGAGGAGCCATCAAAGCTTATAAACAGTCCTCAGAAGGGCCAAGATAACCTCTAACTTAAATGCCTGTAAGTGCTAAGATCAACATTCTTTAAAGGAACATAACAAAATCTAGCACAGGACACAATAAAACCCACAATGTCCAGCGTCCAATACAATTATTGCTAAACATTGGAAATACAGGAAATGTGATCCATGCTGAGGAGAAAACTCATCAGGTTAAAAATAAGTTGAATAATGACAGAGATGATCAGGCAATGACAGAGGAACTTTTAAGCACTTACTGTAAATACATTCACGTGAAGATAAATACACACACAGTGAGAAGGAAATAGAAGAGATCAAAAAGAGCCAAAAAGGACTTCAAGAGAAGAGAAAGATATGAAATGAAAGGTTTTACTGGATGAGATTAACAGCAGACTTAACATTACAAGAAAAAAATGTATTTGAAGATCTTCCAATGGAAGGTATCTAAGCAGGAGAACACAAGGAAGCCTGACACAGCTCCTCGAACTGCTGGGACACTATCAAGCAGCCAGCATCCATGAAATTGGAGCTCCAGAAAGATGAGTGAACGGAGAAAAGAGAAGAGGCATTTGAAGGGAGTGTGACCAATCTGCCTAGGAAATTTAATAAGAACTATAAAACTGCAGGCCCAGATGTCCTACACAATGGTATAATGTGATCAGCTACCTGGAAAACAGTGGCAAAGAGAACATCTTAAAGGCACCAGAGACAGAAGGCATGTTTTGTGCAAAAACCACATAAATGGAATTGTAAATTCATCAGAAACAACGCAATCCAGGAGACAATGGAATGCACTGTAAAATGCTGGAGAAAAGGAAGGCCAGCCCGAATCCTAAAGGAACCTGAAAATGAAGGGGAAATGATAGCTTTCTCAGACAGGCAGAAGAGGACAGCATTTGTTGCCAGAAAGTCTGGATTTCAAAAATATTAAAGTTGTTCAGTCAAAAAGAAAATGGTGCCAGGTGGAAATTGGGATCAACAAAAAGAACTGTGGAGATCAGAAAAATGGTAAATATGTGGATAAGGGCCAGCCAGATAGCTCAGCAGATTAAAGCACCTGCTTAAGCAGACACAGGGACTAGGGTTTGATCCCCAGTGTCCCAGGCCAGCCCCGTCTCCAGGGTACACGGAGATGGTGATTGAGACTGGGCATGGTGGTGCAGGCCTATAATCCCAGTGCTTGGGAAGCTGAAAACAGGAAGATCAGGGGCTGGGGATTTGGCTCAGCGGTAGAATGCTTGCCTAGTGAGCTGGAAGCCCTGGGTTAGGTCCTCAGCACCAGAAAGAAAGAAAGAAAGAAAGAAAGAAAGAAAGAAAGAAAGAAAGAAAGAAAGAAAGAAAGAAAGAAAGAAAACAAACAGGAGGAGGCAAGATGATCACAAGTTCAAGGCCAGCCTGGGAAACTTAGCAAAACCTTGTCTCAAAAAGAAAAGGAGGCCTGGGAATGTAGTTCAGTGACAGAGTATGTGGGAGAACACTTGGAGTCCCTTGTTTTAATCCTCAGTACTGAAAAAGGAATGTTTGACAATGGTGGCCTAAAGTATTGGAAGGAAAAGTGAGCATGTTGTTGAAAAGTTTTTGTAATGTTATATGTGAGTAAGTCTAGCATGAGAAAGTAGACTGTGATACATTACTTCTGCATATTTCAAGCCCTAGAGCAATTATTAAAAGAAAAATAAGACAAGGTGCTATAGTTAGGAAGTGGAGCTAAGAGGATGTTCAGAACTACACATTTCCTGCAGAAAAGAAGACAGAAAAAGAATGCAAAGGAAAGAACAGGCAAAGCAGACAGAAACGAGAAGCAGGATGGTAGATGTAAGCCTGACTTTATCAGCAGTGAACACTAATTCTCAAGCGTAGATCCTGAGGCTGGGTATAAAAGCAAGACCCAACTATGAGCACCTAGATGACCACCTAGAGGACCTTGCGAGAAGGAAGCGCTCTTATCTCCACTTTGGGAAAGCCTGGCCCCACTGCCATGCATTACACATGCAGAGTAGGCAGGACTTTTCCTTGTCCCCAAAACAGGCTCTAAGCAAAGCCATGGAATGGAGTATGTGGGAGCCAGGCAGAGGGCAGAGGGAGCCTCGCTGGAAAACAAGGACCCGACATCTCAGGGCAGAAAGGCTACACGCCAGAGCTGACAACGACCCCAAAACGTTAGATACTGCCTTGAGTTGTGCTATGCAGACTAGTCTTTCTGCCTCTCTCTCCCTGCTTCCCTCCCCCTCTCTCTTCTCCTCCTCCTCCTCTCTCTGTCTCTGTCTCTGTCTCTCTGTCTCCGTCTCCCTTTCTCTCTGTCTCTATCTCTCTCTCCCTCCCTCCCTCCCCACACTGCAGAGGTGATTTCAGGCCTTCTACCTAGCTCAGCTCATAGTAATCACCTACTTCCTGCTACAGCTCCAGTCACCCATCTCCCAAGCAATGCCCCTCTTCACAACTGTATCCCAGCCCCCAAATACTATGTTTAAAGAATTCTTACTACTGAAGTATAAGAAAACAAATACCCACTTAAGGATGAAGTCCCGGACTGGGGATATAGCTCAGTGGTCAAGCTCTTGTTTAGTGTGCTTGAGACCCTTAGTTCAGCCGCCCCTCCCCTCCCCCACACACACAAAGGACTAATTGTTTTATTTGTTTGCTCTGCATAATGATCACTTGGGTTAGGGGAGCTGGTAACCCTGCATCCCTCTTCCCTCCCCTCCCTCCTCCATTCATCTCTTAATCCTCTTCCCATTTGAAAAAGAACCCCCACCCCTGCTGCCTATCTTGTATCCGGTTTGTTACTTGCCTTATGGGCTTCTCACATAAGAGGAACCATGTGGTATTTCATCTTGTGTGTCCTATTTATTTCATGATGCAGCTCAGGCTCGATCCCCGGTACCACATGCCATGCTAGCCACCAAAACTGGGCATGGTGCCACATGCACACCTATAATCCCAGCGCTGGGGAAGATTGAGACGGGAGGATCACTGTGAGTCTGAGCTGCATAGTGAGACCCTGTACCAAATAAATACATAAATAATTTTTTAAAAATTGTGGTCCCAAAGCGCCTCCCTTGTCCTACAAATCACACGTTTATCCTTCATGGCAAAGTAGTGCTCTGTTGTCCCAGTTCCCCATTCTCCTTACCTATCCATCCATTGCCAAGCATGTCAGCCACTTCCAAGATGGAGCTATGAGGAGTTGCGTGCTGTGGAGGACCACCTAACCAGCTCTCCTTGAAGGAAGGGCGACTGTCTCTATTTTGATTGAGCCTGACCCTGTTTCATTGTATTGATATGTACAGAGCTGGCTAGGACTTTTGTCAATGTATATTGGTCTTAAGCAATGTATATTGGTCTAGCTGAGGTGTTGGTGACAGTCTTTGAAGGTGGCATGCGAGTTTCCCTGGTAACCTACACCTGCTGCTCCTTAATGTGAGCCAGGTCGAGACAGGACGAAGAGCCAATGCTCTGCGCTGCCAGCTGGGAATGAGCCTAGAGACAGAGGCTATGATTTCCTGAGACTTGAAAGATTACATCAAAGCTGAAGCACCAGACCCCTGAAACATTAGATACTATCCAAATAGCCTTATGCAGATTACTCTCTCTGCATATCCTCTCTGCATATAGCAGAGGTAAATGTAGCCTCCCATCCACCTAGCTCTGCTCACAGTACTCACCTTCTTCCCACAATTCTCAGTCATTCCTCCTCAAGCCACTCATCCTCCACTGAATAAAACCAGATGAAGCCCTGGGTCACTCTCTTTGTTCCAGAGAACCATCTTTGTGGCTGGACTTAGAGCCTCTTGGCTCCTCCAAGAATTATAAATATGTTTTATTGTCTTTATTTTCACCATGGTTGCATGGGAGTTGTAGATTGGAATTACCTTGGTGAGATTCTAGTTACGTAACTTTGGGATTACAAATACTGACTTCTTAGATCAAAACGAGGACCTAGGAGGGACTCCTACAGCATGCCATAAATGTGGGTTTGCCAACATCACTCTACCATGCTCTCCCCAACTCTCCTGGGGTGATACCTAGTAGGAGAACAGCTGAGTCGGATGGAATTTCTAGTTTTAGTTTTCTGAGGAATCTCCATGCTGATTTCTGCAGTAGTTGTCCTGTACCAGTTTACAAGCCCACCAAGAACGTGTAAGGCTTCGTTTTCCCCCAAAGCTTGGCCAACGTTTGCTATTGTTTGATTTCTTGATGGTAGCTATTTTTCTGGAATAAGATAGAATCTCAGTGTTGTTCTAATTTGTATTTCTCTCTCAGCCAGTGATGCTGGAATTTTTTTCATGTATTTATTTATTTATTTATTTATTTTTTAATTTTTTTTTTTTTGGCAGGACCGGGATTCAAACTCACGACCTTGCACTTGCCAGGCAGGCACTTGTACCATGGAGCTATCTCCCCAGCCCCTTTTTTCATGTATTTATTGGCCTTTTGTACATCTTTTTTTTTTCTTTCAAAAAGAATAAATATTGGAAAACAAAGATGACATAGAATTTCAAAACAAGATGATAGGAAATCAACAATGATTATTACATTACATATTGTTATCTTCAAAGTAGTTGTTCAGATTATCAGATATAGTTATATGAAATTGAAAACTTAAGCGTTAACTGTTCCATGTATTTATTTATTTATTTACTTATTTACTTAGGTGGTACTAGGGATTGAACTCAAAGCCTCACACTTACCAGGCAAGCACTTATTCCACTGAGCTATCTCTCCAGCCCCCAACTGTTCCTTTTAACACACCAATAGAAATGTATTTCTGAGAAGTGTCTGTTCATTTCAGCTACCCATGTTTTGACTGGGTCTTTTACTGGGGGAGTCTGTTATATTCTAGATATCAGTCCTCTACCTGGACTAATGAAATTGTGATTTAGATACCTCAAGAAAGACATATAAGAAACCAATGGCCACATGAGAATGTATCCAACCTCAATAATGGGGGACATACAAATTAGAGCCACGACGTGCTACTACTGTATACTCTTGGCAAAAAGGTAGGGCAGCTTTGACTGTCCTACTTCACTTTGAGGAGTATAAAGTGACAAATCCACTTTAGAAAGAAATCCTTTTTTTTTTTAATGACATGTGACCTACGTTCATCGTCTGACTTGCCAATTCCACTTGCACATTCATATCCAGGAGCAAGAAAAACACCCCCCCACACACTGTCGTGTACGTAGACCATCAGAGAAATTCACCTGGAATGACCAACACCAGAGGCAACTCCAGCTTTTGTCAACAGGTGAGAGGACAGGCAGGCTGCCGCCTTCCAGTGGACAGTTAGTCCTGTGAAGGGCCAGTGCTGAGACATGCAAGGACGCGAGAACCCAGCTGCCAAGCGCAGAAGCCTGCTTGCTGTGTGACCCTACTTACGTGAACTCTAGAATAACCTAACTTATAACCGTGGAAAGCAGATCAGTGGTTGGTTGGCTGGGGCAAAGGAGCGGTTGACAGGCTACAAAAGAACACTGAAAGCACTTCACACAGTTATCAGAACTCACTGAACTGGACACTAAAATGAACATGGTTTCCTCTAAATGCAGTTGCTTTAAGTGAAATAATACGCGCAGGCCCCCAGCACTATGTCTGAGGTTAGTGCCAAGAAAATGTCATTTCCCGATGCCTCTGCTCTGATTTCTCCCCGCACGCTGCTGCTCTCACATCCCCAGCACGAGTGCTTTTCATGCTGCCTTTCCACATCTCTCCGGTCTTTCACTTTGTGGCTTCAATCTCCTCAGCCTGAATGTCACCTAGGTAGCTCTTGAAGAATCTACCATGCATTTCTCCAGGTGCCACTCCCAGCTGTTGGACACATTCACCACCTGCTTCTTCGCTTGTCTTGAATTCTTCAGGGGCGAGTAGTATCTCCTCACCAGCAGCTGTAAGACTCCTGGGAAGTATTTCCCATTGGCTGGTCGCTGGACTGGTGCATCTACTGTCCCTGACCTGCAAGGCCCTGGGACAGATGCTGGCGAGTTAGGGTGGTGACTGAAAGCCCAGTCTGTACCTCAGCCCTGCTGGCCGCCTACCTGTGCTGCTCTGGCCGCTCACTTGGCTTGGCTGAGCCTGAAGGCCCTGTCAGTTTCATGGGTGTGATTGTTGGAGTGAGATGAGAGAGACGTGCATCAAGCGCCTGGCTGCCATCTGCTGCCCTGCAGAGCTGAGTGAGGGTTGAGGCCCCAGGCCCCCGGCCTGGCAGAGGGTTCACGGAGCTGGCGTGCTTACTCGAAGAACACCTTGACTGTGGTGTTTTGCTGGTCTTAACCTCATTTCCCCAGGGAGGGGAAAACTAGGCTGGTCTGCAGGCTTGGGTCCCTCACAAAAGCTTCCTGTGTTTGCTCGGCCTCATCCACATCTGGTTGTACTTACTGCTCTAAAAATGTATCCATCCTGTTTGCCATGTTCGCATTTCAGAGCATGGGGCAGCTGTGGGGGGAGGCATGCATTTAAAAAAAAAAAAATGCCTTGCATGTACATAGTTCAGAGGATGCAGATGGCAAATGGCAAGGCCCACCCGCGGGGCCCCCAGGCTAGGAAAAGCCCTCTGAAGCAGTGAGGAGGATTTCCTGGTGAGGAAACCAGAAAGTAACAGTCGGCCTCGGAAGGTTCTCCTCCAAAGTTGGGAGGAATAGAGAAGAGGGGTCAGGACTCCTGGTTCTACCTGTGAATTTCCTGTGTGACCAAGACTGTGTCACTTGGCATCTTCGAACTCTCTTACCCATCCGGGCCATCATGGTTTCAGTCTCCATTGTGGCTATGATTCTGGAAATAATGGAAATAACTGAGGCAGAGGTTTTTGTTCACATGTTAGCCCATGTGTGTTCTCGGTGCCTAGAACGGTGCCTGGAGCTAGGGGATACTCTACACCGATGACTAGCACAAGGTCTGAGTGATAAGCCTTTGTCTAGCTATGAGGTGTTCGTGACTACTGTGTCATCAGACAAGTGGCCTCATCATCGCTCCTGCTTCATGGAATAGAGATTCTGATCCCACCTGTGATGAGATGTTGGCAAATTCACGGAGGGCACCGCATATAGAGTAGGTGCCTATAGAATGGCAGTGGTCACGAGATATCCCCGGATTATGCTTGTTGGTTTGTAGGAATTGTAGGGATTTCTTCCATTCTTTGTCTTACTGTCTCACCCACTCCCAATCCAACGGCATCCATCCTGAAGTCTCTCACCCAGTGGCCTTTCTGTGAGGATCAGACCAAAGACAACCAACCAGGATGGGTTGGAGGAAGAGATTAGACCCAGGTTAGACCTAAGCAAAGGCCGCACACGTTGAGCGGAGTTATGAAAAGAGGCGCTGACTTTCCCCAGAAAAATCTGTTGGTGTACAGTGCTATTTTCATCCGTGTAGGCTAGCTCCTGTGTTGCCCCAGGAGGAGGGGCATGGGACTGGGTGGCCTTCCTCCGGAAGGCCTCTGCAGGCCGCAGACAGCTCGAGGGCATTGTGATGAGGCCACCAGGCTCGGCCAGCGTGCTCTGCATGGCACTGGCCCATGCCAACCCACAGACAGGTCTTTGAGGATAAGGAGCAGCTAAAAGGCGTTAGTGCTGCCTGAGAGTCAGAAGAGAAGCCAGCACAGGGTGTGGTCGTATAACAGGGAAACAGAAGGACGCCCAGTGAGCTCCCAGGGGCCCTTGCCAGGGCTGACACCCTCAGAGGTGCGTGGGCACTCAAGGAGATGCCTGTCGCGTCAGAGGCCGCGGGGCTGCACCGGCAGGGAAATGGCAAGTGAGGCGGGGCGGGGCGGGGCAGGGCGGGGCGGGCCGGGCCGGGCCGGGCCGGGCTGGGCTGGGTCAAGCTGAGCACAAAGACAAAACCCGTCCTCTGGAATGAGGCATCTGTTGGCGCGACACCCGAGGAGGTCATCGCCAGCTGTCTTCTGCTCCTGGACGGCAACTGCCCAAATGTCCTATAGAGTCCCTCACCGCAGCCAACCCTGGCTGCCCGCTTCCTCTGCACCTTCCCACCCAGCTCCTGGTCACGCTCACCCTCTCCCAGGGGACTGACTGCCCAGGCCTCCTCGCAGGTGACTTCTGAGGAGTCCTGCACACAGAGGCCAGCACTCAGCCCGGGGCCCAAGACCCCAACTCAGTTCGTTCTCCCATCATCACCTTACTCTGAGTCCTTTCCCCAGCATGATTCTGAGCAGCAAGAAAAGAGAGTGTTCTTCTTTGGTTCTTCCGGAGTACTGAGTCCAGTACCCAACAGGTAATCGCTAAATGCTTCTTCAGTAAATAGCTAAAAGGCTGTAGTATGACCACATATGCTAATATACACTTTGGGGGGGGGGGTAGGTAGCTCAGCCTACCCTTGGAGTGGGGCTGGTGTGGCATGTGGTGCTGGGGATCGAACTGTGCTCCCTGTGCTTGCCTAAGCAGGCATTTAGTCCATTGAGCTATCTCGCCAGCCCCTAAGATTTACTTTCTTGATTATTATGTCTGAGTGGGTGTGCACCTTAAGGCACATTACTGAGAAATTTGGTTCTTCTCTAGGTCCAAGATGAAGAAGAGCACTAGACTTAGTGGGGAGACCATTAGGACTGCACCCCAGCCTGCCACTAATTGTACAGAACTGAGAATGACCCACGTAACCTTTCTCCACTTTGCCACTTGCACAGGTCACCACATAATCTTACAGTGCCACATGCATAAAAAGGAGCACGTTTTTAAAATATATATTACTCTTAAAAATGTGTATTTTAGGGGTTGGGGAGATAGCTCCGAGGCACAAGTGCCTGCTGGGCAAGTGCAAGGTCGTGAGTTCGAACCCTGGTCCCACCAAAAAAAAAAAAAAAAAAAAATGTGTATTTTATATAGGGCCTCACTACACAGCTAGGACTCACAGTGATCCTCCTGTCTCCGCCTCCCCAGCACTGGTATTATAGGCATGTGCAACATGCCTCGTGTTGGGGTTGGTGCGTTGCTCATAGAGAAATGCCAGGAAGAGAGGGGAGGAGGGAAGGGAGGGCAGGGTGAGATCTGGAGCTTCCCTGGCACTCTGGCCAGGTGAGCAGCTGGGTGAGCCACAGCCAGCGCCTCAAGAACACAGTTGATGATGGCAGAGCACGAGGCCGGTTCTCCACTCCGGGAGCTGTCGGGGCAGAGAAGGTCAGGGTGGGGGAGGGGAGAGCAGGTCTTACAGACCGGGTGGGAGGCCAGATCCCCCTGCTCCCCAGATCCATAGGGCTCTCCCCCTCCCACATGTCAGCCCTCCCTCTGTCTCACCTCCCCTGGCTCTGGCTTCCTGTCACTCCAGCTGGCCCTGCCCTATCCCCTGGGCACACTGTATCCTTCACAGAACCCAACACAGCTTGACCATGTGGGTTTTTCTGGTCTGTCTTTTCCCACAAAAAATCAGTCCCAGGACAGTGGGGACTTCCCCTCCTGAGGAGTCACAAGGGCCTGCCACTGTGCGTGGCACCTAGAAGATAGTAACTCAGTGGTCTGGTTGTGAATTCAAGAGGGTCTATTTTGACATAGAGTATGGCTGCTGGGTTAAAGCATGGGGCAACCTCCCACCACCACCCCCCACCCCCCATTATAGGTCCAAAAACAGGTCAGGTGGTAACTGCTGAAGACAAGTCACATTCCATTTTGAGTCTCACCTTTCAAGTACCTAGCACCCCCGCGGCCCAGGCAGACCCAATCCCAGCCCAGTACCGGCGCCCAGGCGTGTGCACCAGGAGAGTTTTTCATGGAACCACAAACAGCCATGGAGAAGGAGAGGGACAGCTTTGACAGGCGCAAGCTGCCATTTCCTTCCTTAGCCTACACGTGTCCTCCAGAACAGCAGATTTAAATAAATAAGGCAAACCGTGAAGATCCATGGTTAAAAATGAAAGGGAAGGAGTAGGAAGAAAGCATCTAACAGATGGTGGCTGGGCCTCCTGCGACAGGTGGGACAGAATCAGCAGCAGGCACCTCGCTCAAGGGCTGGCTCCTTGGCGCATTGATTGGCATCCTGCAGAACGGACCCCACGCCTGCCACCTGCAGAGTCTGCCCAGCCCAGAGTGGCTCTGCCCATAAAACTGTATCCCAAAGAGGCAAAGGAGAAGAGCCTGTGCACAGCTGGCCACGCAGGAGGAAGCGACTGCAGAGAGGAGGTAGGCGCTAGCTTGCTCAGTAGAGTATCCCATGCCCCCACCACATACCGCTTTCTGCCCTGCCCACGTCTACACTCAGCCCACAGCCCATTGGATGTGGTGGCCAAGACCACACGCCGTCCCTGGGGAAACCTCACCTTGTCCACCCATTAGTTCATATAGGAGAATCTCTGCTCCCTACCCAGCTGCGACCCAGCTGGGGGCAAGGACCAGCATTGCCCTCCAGCACTCCACAGCCCCACCCCAGGCTATCCGCATCCCAAGTGGTTCCGTGGGGTAGGCCCAGCATTGATCCAGCACACCTCCAAGGACGTTCTGTAGTTTAGGGGTAGGCTCCATGGGCAGGGCCATCCAGCATTTCACCTTTCTGCAGTTGCCACTGCTGAGCACGGGTTGGGCCTAACTGCAGAGCTCCTGGTTGCCACACACTGTGGCAGGCCCTTGTGACTCCTCAGGAGGGGAAGTCCCCACTGTCCTGGGACTGACATTTTTGCGGGAAAAGACAGACCAGAAAAATCCACATGGGCAAGCTGTGTTGGGTTCTGTGAAGGATACAGTGTGCCCGGGGGGTAGGAGAGGGCCAGCTGGAGTGACAGGAAGCCAGAGCCCAGGGGAGGCGAGGCAGAGGGAGGACCGATGCGTGGGAGGGAGGGGGAGAGCCGTCTGGTACATCTCTTCCAGGGCAGAATCATTCAATCCCACAACGCTCCAAAAGGTGGCGTCTTGCGGGTGCTCCCTCCTCCTGTGACGCCTAGGGAAGTGGAGCAGAGAAGAGCAAGCTACCTGTTCAGGGTCACAGAAGTCCGCTGTCAAGAGCCAGGATCCCATCTCACCACCCCACTCCAGACCTTCCCACCCAGCAGCAGTGTCGCTCGGCCCACCCCAACCATACTGTCCCACGGTGTCCTGGCCTTCCTGGTCTACTGGGAGTGTTAAATACATTAATAGGTATAAAAGGCTTAGAACGCGGCCTGGCCCTGGAAGACCTCAATAAATGCGCCCCGTTTGCATGGCCAATAATACGATTGTTCCAGCTGGAACATTCCAGATCTTTCCGCCTGACCCGCTTTCCTCTCGAGCCCTTGCTCTCTTTAATTTATTCTCCAACCTACTCTTCCACCTTCTTTTCGCGCCTCCCAACCCTGACTAGCTGCCGTTTAATCTGTTTAGTTCATTAGAACGCTGGGAGCCGCAAATCTCTGAGTGTGAGGGCACCCCGGCAGTGGAGGGGTGGGCCTGGAGGGGCTGCTGCAGCGAAGCAGAAATAAATGTGCACGTGCTGCTCTCTTTAAATTGCAGATTCGGGCCCATCAGGGCAATTGCTGATGCGTCTTCTCTTGAATCAGTGGAAAGATGTTTTATTCATGGGTGTCTCCCAGCCCACATCCCCGCTGCAGCTCTGCGTGTGTGAATGAATCCGTGCGCTTGGTCGGCCTTGTCAGGTACACATGCCAGGCTGCCACCCTCCAGGACCTAGTAGTGTCTGGCAGATAAGCCTTCGGGGCTGGCTGGCACAGGCAGTGTGCTCTGCTGTCGCCCTCCTGACAGACACCCGGACACCTGGTATCGCACTCCTATCTCTATCACTGTGGCTCACAGTGATCCCCCTTACTTCCTGCTTAGGAAGCAGATCCCAGCACGAACACCCGCAGGTCTCCGAACCCAAAGTAGGGAGTTATTGCCACGTGCCACGTGCCATGGGCAGGCGGGCAGGATGACTCGGTCCCACTATTTGCTGGACAACTCCTTGCCCTCTCTGAGCCTGGCATCCTCTCTCGCTGGCGGAGCAGAAGGAAAAAGTAATCTTGAGCGGAGGGCGGAGGAGAGAGAAGGGACTGACACCGGATGCAGGCTCTCAGCATCTGGCTGCTGGGAGGGCCAGAGTGGTGGGCGGAGGGTGGAAGAGGCGGGGTCATTTACCGGCATAGTCAACAAACAAGGCCCAGGAGCACAAAGCCGGGCATTGTGCTAAATGCTGAGGGAGTCAAAGAGAATTTATATTTATAATGTATGCCCCACCTACTTCCAAAGAGAATTCTGCAGGTGACTCACAATGAAAACCGCATATGCAGCAAAATCACTCAATTAGCAATCGAAAACCAAATCTGTGGAAAGGAATAAAGGAAACCAGTTTTCTTTTTGCTATGGACCAAGTGGTGGAAGACACAATGTCCTGCGATCCAACAGGCCCATCGGACTGACAGGAGGGTGACCGAAAGCAGACACCTGGCTTCTCCCTAGAATGCCTTTGAAATTCCTTGTAAAGCCATAAAAGATAAAGAAGATTCCGATGAAAGAAAATGTTTTAGTATATGATATGAATGCCATGTGTTTATACTACAATTGTAAAGTAGGGTGAAAGGGGTCCATAGATGTCAAAGTGCTGGGGATCCCCCCAGAAGTTGTGACAGCCCTGCCGGTCACACATTCCCAAGCCCCCGCTCCCCAAGCTGGTGCAGAAGGGTTTGCTGTCAGCTCCTAAGCTAACAAGGGACTGTGTGACAAGGTGGGGAATTCTATTTCTCACAAAGGATGTGGCAAAGAGCACCTTCACCAGTGTGATGGGGGGGGGGGTAGCTGTAATTTTTTCCTTGTAACTAATCCCTTCTTGTCAGATCCACTGGGTGGGGAGGGCGCCCCTACATTTTGTCCAACCTAGTAAATTTTGAGTCTGAATTACTGAGAAGTGCCTCTCTGGGTAACCTGGACAACTCCAGCAAGTCTTGCCTTTGGGGGTCACCTTCTCTCTTGCACACTGCAAAGCAGGTACCTCCGACCAAGTCCTCACAGCAGCCCATGGAGATGTCCCCAGGGTCCTGTTGCCCACAAGTGCTTATCGTCCTCTGCTGCAGGGGCAGAGCCAGCCTGCTCCCCGTACCAGTCTTTGTGATGGGTGATCACATCACTGGCACCTCTGGTGACCGGCTGTCCTGTCATGAGGTCCCTGCCACTCATCTGGCTCTCCTGAGAGCAGCTTGGGTGCTGTCCCAGCTGCCCTGCCTGCCGCTTCCCACCCAGGGGCATACCCCACTGTGGCCCTCATATATTTGGATGCTTCAAACACTGCCAGGGTGTGCTGATACGTGGAGGGAAAGGTAGTGGAGGCCACCATGGCAGTGACAGGTCTAGGGCTGACCACCTGTGGGTCTCCTTCTCCCCGGGCCAGGAGGGTGCAGGGTAGGCTTTCAATCGTGCAGCTCCGCCTACAGCAAGGCTTGCTTTTGACATGTTAAATGCGCATCAAACACATTTGGAAATTCCTTTCTTCTTATAGAGGACCAGCTTCTCAACTGAGAAACATTGGTTTCGCACAAGAAAACCTGGAACAAGATCTACAAGAGAGGAAAACAATTTTTAAAATTCTAAAAAGTAGGAGCCCAGCGGGATGGCTCAGTGGTCTAAAGCGCCTGCTTGGGAAAGCTTGGGCGGCTTCAGGGACCGCGGTTTGATCCCCAGCACCACATGCTGCACCAGCCCTGCCCTTGGGGCGGGCTGAGCTGGCCATAAGAATGAGTGAATAAACAAATAAAGGCTCTGAAACAAGAAAAATATAATAAATAAAAAATGATTTAAAAAAAAATTCTAAAAAGTAGAATCCCATTGCAGAAACATGTTAGTTTCACTGGGGAAACCAGTTATGCTGACATAAAATTCCACAAGAAACGTGCTCCGAGGGTCCTTACACAGAAAACCTCGAGCACTCACTTTCTAAACCTTCCCCTTTCCAGGAGCTGTCTGGTATACCAACCCAGGAAAAGTAGCTATGACACTGGACATTTACCTAGTGAAAGAGAGGGTGAACCGAATGAGCCCAGCTGTGTCCCATAGGGGCAGCAGGGGGTTCTTGTACCTGATACAGCTGAGACACCCAGAGGAAAACCACCTCTGCAGGCAGGGCTGGGTGCGGCGCCGTCGGCCTCTCCCACCCAAAGGTCAGGAAGTATTTCAAAACAAGAACATGGCACAACCCACCTATCAGCCATCATACTTCTTTGGAAGAGTAGTCATGACTCAAGATATAAGCAGAAACAGTTTGGACCACCGGGGAAAGGACTGTCTGGAAAGGAAATGATCCAACAAGCATGAAACGTTGGAGGATAAGATCACAGACTCCCAAGAGCTTCCAGATTTGGGCTGCAGAGATGCTTTGATCCATCGAAGGTCAGGAACAAACTATGATTCTCACCCTGACCAGGACAAAGATTCTAAAAGCGCTGAGTAGTTGCCTTTGCCAGAGGGAAGCTCAGGAGAAAAATTAGGAGCTTCGCATTGGAAGGGACAAAAAAAACTCTCGTCCCATCTCCTGCCTTAGGAATGGAAAAGACAGAAGCGATTACTATTATATTGAAGCCCTGCCCATTTTAGTAACAAAGGAAAACTGTAATTAAAGTGTGAAGACTGGGTAAAAGAAAACTTCAAATATATGTGATAATATCACATGAGTAGAAAATCCAAGGTCTGCGGTTATTATTTTATTAGCCCAAGTAAAGGAGATAAGCAAGGTTGCTGGGTATGAAATTAATATGCAAGAGCTGGCAGGATAGCTCAGCGGGCTAAAACACCTGCTTACGCAAGCTCAGGCAAGCATGTGGTTCGATCCCCGGCACTACATGATGCGCCAGCCTCATCCCCAGGGCACGCTGAGCCCACCATAGAGTCTGGTCTTGGTGGTGCACACCTATAATCCCAATGCTGGGGAGGTTGAAAACAGGAAGATTATAGGGATCCATCGATCTTACTGCGAAGTGGTTCAACCTCCAGGACGCACGGCGGTAGGAATCAGAAACACAGGCAAGAAAAAAAGTTGGGCTAGGTGGTTGCCAGTCTGCTTGATGGGTGAGACTGACTCAATGCACACACAAAGGATCCTTTATACCTTTACAAGGTTTACATCCCATAATACAAGGTTACCCAGCAACCAATCAGCTGACCTCAACCTGACTGGATGTTTTTCTCAATGCGATGTTTTTCTCACGGGGTGTTTTTCTCATACTGGGGTAGCTTTCTTCAGGGAAGCCCAGTCCCACCTACACACATTTGATAGATTTCCTGGCTTCCTGCAGCTCCCAACAGAGGGTCACTATGAGTCAGAGCTGTGTAGTGAGGCTCTGTAACAACCAAATACATTTTTAAGAAAAGAAAGAAATTAGTATACAAAAAGGTTATTTCCATATCCGAGTAATGAGGATTGAGAAAATGAAATTTTTAAAAAGTAAACATTATATTTGCTGTGGAAACGATGTAACAAAATTTATTCTAGTCTTCTATAGAAATTACTGAATTTTACTAACCAACAGTGAGGGATTCAGAAATTCAGAAACATACTATGTTTATGGATGATGAATTGATTTTGTACTGATGTCAGTTACTCTAAATTTACAGACATGAAGTATGATGACAAATGTGAATGTTTACATTTTAACCACATACCAGTCCAATTATTTAAATGCAGGGTAATGAAAAATTGCATTTTTTCACAATTTTTATAATGTAAGGGGAAATATAAAATAATTTCATCAAATGTACTCAATACAAGAATCGACTGGTGGGAAGGACACTGGCTTGAGTGACTCTCAGAATACTCTTTACATAAACAAGCATATGGCCTACGTGACGCTCAGGGTGCACTGTCCAGCGGTGCAGCGATTTATCAGTAGAAGACACCTTGCCATTGGCCTTCCTCACACTACTGCCCCTTGCTTTGAGTATACTTCATCATTGGGGCCACTGTGGGAGTAGATTTGCAAGTGCTCTGTGGTGAGTGTCCCTCTTTGCGCTGTTGGTTGTCTTCCTATCTGAATCGACTCAGAATATTTGCCTTTCGAATCACTGACTTTGGGAAAGAGAGTCATGTAGTCACGGAGCCAGGCTCCGTGAGTACAGCGGAGGATAGAGACGCACCAGAAGGCCTTCCCAAGCCCACCTTCCTGTCAGGCGGCGCTGGGCAAAGGCATTCACCACTCACCACAGTTTTCTATCACAGCTTGTGAAGTCACTCACAAAAGAAAACTTCGTAACTGCTTCAGAAGGGGGCAAGAAGGACAGGGCAGCGCTTTGGCTGAGGGCGGCTTTGAGGAGGATTAACAGTGGCGAGGCTTTTACTATAATAAATGCTTCAGGCACAAGCCCTCGCCTTGCGTTTTGTTCCGTTCACATAGCTCAGAGCATCCCAATCCGAACACAGCCTAGAGCAGCGGTTCTCAACCTTTCTAATGCCGTGACCCCACAATACAGTTCCTCATGTTGCGGTGACCCAAAACCAAAAAGCAATTTTGGTGGCTACTTGAAAACTGTAATTCCAAATAAATAACCTTTTCCAATGGCTCTAGGCGACCCCTGTGTTTTGGTCGTTCAACCCCGGCCGGGGTCGTGACCCACAGGTTGAGAATCGCTGGCCTAGAGAGTCCTAAACAGCTTCGTGGAGAAGACAGGGTGCTCTGCATCGCCAGGGTCCTGCCTCTGTCGGATCAGCCTCGGGCCCTGCGCTTTCTCCACAGGCTCCAGGGCCCTGGTTTTCTCGGTGTTTCCAGCACACAAGGGCCCCAGAGCTGTGTGGTCAGAGAACCCCGAGCCCATCTTTGCTGCGGAGCCATAGCGCCAATGGCTTGGAAGACGGTGGCTGCGTGTGTCCCTGCTGGCCTTGTGCTGCCCTCGCAGCTGTCGCCATGGAGGGTGGACATTCAGATGATGCTGTGCAGGCAGACACTGTCCTTCCTCGCGCATTCCCTTCCCTCTTGCCAGCTTTTCTTTCTCTTCTTCCTTCCTCTCTGTCTCTGCTCCCTTTTCCGTGCCTCTTTTCCCCTCTGCCTCCCTCTGTCCCTGTCCTTGCCCTGCTTTTTCTCACTCCTTCCTCCTGTACCCAGCAGTCTTTCTAATCCACTAGTTCTCTTACGCTCTGCCAGATGACTCAGTGGGAAAGAAATTGAACCATTTCAGCTTCCCTTTCCTTCACGACCCGTGACAGCAGCTCAGCCAGACGGGTCTTTGGAAGGCCACACTCCCCCTGGGACCTCCACACTCTCTCCACCCACTGGGGCCAGAAGCCAGCTCCACTAAGTGACCCTGAAGGCCCCTCGGCTGCCCTGAGAGCCCTTGTCAAAGCTGCAGCCAGGGAAGGGCCTTTTTGACGTCTAAATTTATCCATCCTTAGCTGCCTGAGCAGATGCCACCCCCTCGCGCCTTCCCGGACCCCACAATAGAAGCAAAAATTTTTGGCTGCCCTTCTTTTCACCCCAAAGAAGAACTGCTTTTGCAGGAAAGGGCATTAGAAGATTGCTGCCTGCCAGGAATGCACAGAGGTTTTTTTTTTTTTTTTCCTCCAAAGTCTGGGCTGATTTGGCCTGACTGGCAAGACAGAGACTGCTGGAGGAGCAGATGGAGGAGCAGGGGACCCACATGCGGAAGAGAGAGGCTGGAGAAGGAGGGAGACAGAGGGACCAGTCCAGAGCATGTCCCAGAATTTTAGGACCAGAAAGGAAGGCGGGAAATCCTGCAGAATCCAACACATACAACACGCATTTGGTAAAGGAAAAAGCCATGGCCTCAGCGTCGTGTCTGGCCTAAGTTCAACACTGGCAGAGCCGGGATCAGCAGGCAAGTCTGGATCCACCCCAGCTCCGCCCTGCCCTGCCTGCCGCCCTATTCAAGGCGAAGCAAGTTGACAGTCTTGGCAGCAAAATGAAACTTTCTGATGTCCCAGGAATTCAGAGATATCTTCCAGTTGACAGCAGTTGGAAAACTGCGCAAGCCTTCACTTTCGTAGGGGCTGCATTTAATGAATGTGTGAGTTATTCATAGTTCATTAATGATGGCATGCAGTGAATCTACATCCGTGGAAAGTAGGTCCCCACCCAGAGCCCAGGTCACGCGGTCAGCAGCAGCCAGAGAGCCAGGGACCACAGGGGCGGAGGACAGGAGGGCGATGCCTCCAAGCACTTCCTGCCCAGGTCATTATCGTGTATGGTTCTTACAGGGTCTTCCACACAAAGCTAAATGCTATTGCTCCCATGTCACAGATGAAAAACCTGAGGCTCAGGGAGGGCAAGTCGCACATCCCAGGTGGCCCAGCTGGTTGGGGAGCCGTGCATGGCAGGCGGTCCATGCAGGAGAGGGAGTGTGACCCCTCAGGGCCTGGGTTCCAAGGTGCAGATGAGGCTCAGAGTGGGACCTGAGCTGCAGACACTGCCTTCAGGTGAGTGCTGTGAAGGCGGAGGAGTTCGAGGCCTGGCTGCGGGAACCCAAGGCCTTGGCGGTCAGCCAGGCCCAGCTGGGGAGCTGGCTGAATCTACGAAGTCTGGGGAGTAGTTGGATCATAGCAGGCTGGGCAGTCTCCGTGTTCTTCTGCCTTCTTGTCCTGGGTCGCCACTTCAGATGAGGTATAACATGAGCCTTACAGACGTCCAGATCTGGTCTGACTCCAGAGGCCACCAGTTATCGTCGGACGTCAGCAAAAGCGCCACAGGGTTTCCTGGGCCTGTTTCCAAGGTTCAACCGTACCACTTAGGTAAGGACACCAACCTCTCAGCACTGTTGGGCACGTTCAGTAATAACAACTAACACAGCAACTGCGTGCATTTGCCACCCGTCTGCCAAGCCCTCACCTCCACTGCCTCCCTCCTGAGTGCCACAGATCTCTCCATTTTACCCACAGGAAGCAGAAGCTCAGAGAAGACATTCGCTTGCCTAGGACACACAGTGAGCAGTTGGCCCAGATCGGTGTGCCTCCCCAGCCCGCTGACACAAGTCAGTAGCAGCACGGCCAGCTTGTAGCGGCTCCCAGCAAACGCGAGTACCGGTCCCGTCTGCGTCTCCAAGAGCCCAGGCTCTGGTGGTGTGTCAGGGGTGGGCTTTGGGACCTGCCGGTGCGGAGTTTCTGCCACCAGAAAAAGCTGGTGGAGGGGCTTGCCCTGTTTCCTTCTAGGGTTGCCAAACAGTGCTCAGCTCCAGAGCTCTTGCGGAGCTGGGAACAATACAAGTTTATATTGGCAGCTAGGCCTGCTGTCTCCCCTCCCCTGCGCCCCATGGGAAGAGGACAGGAGTGTGTCCAGCACTGTCAGTCCTGTCACTCTCTCGGGGGTGTCTGTGGTATAGTCCCAGTCATCCACGTGATGTTAAGATGGAAATAAGATCTCGCTTCCCACTGCAGAGGATTGAAAGCTGGACCTCTCCCTCCGCTCCTTGTGCTCCCTTCCACAGGAAGCCACACCCAGGTCGTGCCTGCCATCGACCTTGCAGCCCAGAGTTCGGGCAAATGCCAGCCAGACGGTGCCTTAAAATAAAAACAAAAGAGGATCAGGGATGTAGCTCAATGGTATAGTGGCTCTGGGTCCCCAGTCCTGCATAATTCAGTGCAAGGAGTGACTCACCCCCTGGAAGGTAAAGTCATGACACGGTGGAGGGCAGATGGATGGCACATGCCTCCAGGACAGACTGGTAAGCAGCGCAAGATGTGGGGCAGCCAGACACCCTAGGCCCTGAGCAGGGGTGATGACCCATGCCTTAGCAGGGCTGTTCCTGCTGGACCACAGGAGCTTTCAGGAAATCGTGCACAGACCCCAGGAGAAGAGGCTCTCAAGCCAGAGTCTGCATGGCTTCCTGGGGCCTCCTGGGCACAGTGCTGCATCTGCTGGTACCTGGCAGAGAGAGCCTGCAGCACACTTGTCCCAAGCTCCTCCTTGGCTGCAGAAGCTGCTGTGCTCCTGCCATCCCACCAACCCTCCCAACCTGGTCTGGCCTAGAAAACTCCTTCTGAGGTGGCCAGGCAGCAGGAGCCTCAAGCTTCAGGACAGCAAGGTAGGGAGCAGAGCTGGAGAGCACCAGCTTGGACTCCAGCTCCAAGTTGTCTTCCTTCTTGGCAGCCTCTGCCTCAGAGTGCAAGGTGAGGAGGGAAGGCAGCGCTGGCTCCACCAGGGGCCTCGAGTGCGGAGGCCGATGCACAAGGGGCGGGTGGGTGGTTCCATGAGGCCACCTTGGGGTCTTCTCGGATCTGTCCTGGGGCACAAGGACCCCTCCAGCAGCTGACAGCCAGCTGCCCAGCCACCCACTGCCCCTGCACAGGCAGCCCTTTGGTGGAGGAGAGCAAATCTCTGCAGTTCCCGCCCAGGGTGAAGCCGAAACATTTAGGGTTCCTATTTAAAGCATATCTCATTCATCATTTCGGCACCAAGCAACAGTTAAACCTGACTTAGTCGAGCACCGACAACACAACCGGCCCATCCCAGAACCGGGACTGTTTGTCCTGCCAAGAGCAAGTCCCACTGTCCTGCTCCCAAGAACGGAAGATATGTGGGGGTGTAGGGTCTGCTCTAGTGTCCCTGGGCTGTCTTCACCTGGTTCCCTGGGGACTGAGTGGGATCTGGACCTGGGGGAAGCACAGGAAAGGCCCAAATGCACTTGGACATCAGGCCAGCCCCACTGAGGTGTGGCCTCACTGGAGGTGGCCCAGCATCAGATGCCAGGGCTGAGTTCGGTCTTTGCCATCCTCACACCACAGCGGTGACATTTCTCTACCTCCTTTTTCTCACTAGTATGTTTTAAAAAAACCTTTCTCCTCCTGTGTCTCTAATTAAGAGATCTCAGAAGTCTGGCAACCCCAATAAAAGCACTTGGAAAACCACCAAGGCCCGAAGTATGGGAGTCAGGAATAGAGCGAGCTGGCCCTCGTGCTGGGGCCAGGGATGGCGCCTGCTGTGACAGCGATGGATGCCTGTGGGCTGACAGCACTAGGGCTGTCATGTACAGCATCACACAGTGAGTGTGGGCAATGACCCTGCCAGGCTGGGCTGCTCAGTGGGCCTTGGGCCTCAGCTAAGCTTCAAAGGCCATGCAAGGCCCAGAGAAGCCAAGGACAAGAGGGAACCCGAGCCAGCAGAGCTGCTCCCAGCTGGCAGTGACCTCCCATGTCCACGAGGCTCCTGGAGGAGATTCATGGGGTTCACAGGGGCAGGAGGCTGTGCTGTGTCAGGGGCAGTGGAGCGCAGGGGCCAGGCAGCAGCCAGTCCTGTTGCTGTGAGCCTGAGAGGGGCCTCTGTGTGACCCAGGAGGCGTGTCAGGCTAAGCAAATGCCACCATCACCACTGGTATTACTCCTCAAACTTCCGTGGTGAAGGACGAAGTGTTCAAGTATCTCTTTGGCCATGGGTCAAGGCTTTTTATAAAATATGGCAAAAATAAATTTCTAGAAAAAATAATCCCATATTTGGATAGTGCGGCAATGTCCAATTGCTGTAGAAATTTCTAGGTGTTTCCTCCAAGGTCCTCAGTGTCTGTCATCAGCAGCCAGAACGACAAGCACTTTACATGGGGCCACACTACTCCAGGCCTGGGTGTGTGTGGGGAGGACAGCCGGTGGCACAGGCCAGTGAGGGCCATTGTCCATCCTCGCTATCTGTTTAGAAGGTCCCAGCCTCACCGCAGGACTCCCGGGTTACCTAAGGCCATGTGCCCTAGGGGACAGCCCTGATTTATCCATGTTTGTTCTGTGGTCAGGAGTTCTGATCTTTTCGTGGCTGCCAATCAGCTGGTGTCCTCCTGGATGACAGGTGAACATGAGCCCTGTGTGGCGTGCACGGGGCCAGGGAGGCCTGGGTGGGCCTAGCAGGAAGGCCTCAGAGTAGGTCAAAAAGCAGAGGTTTCTGCTCTTGGAGTCTCTTTTGTGTGTGTGTGTGTGTGTGTGTGTGTGTGTGTGTGTGTGTGTACAGGGTCTCACTATGCAGCCCTGACTCATAGTGATCCTGTTTTCAGCCTCCCCAGTGCTGGGATTATAGGCATGTGACACCATGCCTGGACTCTAGAGTCTCTTGATTGTCTGAAATGCACCAGGGAGGCCAGCAGGATGGTTCAGTGGTCTAAAGCACCTGCTTAGGAAAGCTTAGGCAACTGCCAGAGGCCTTGGTTCGGTCCCCAGAACTACATGCTGCACCAGCCCCACCCCCAGGGCAGGCTGAGCAGGCCATAATACTAAATAAATAAATAAATAAATAAATAAATAAAAATGTACCAGGGTCCAAGATCTTCGGCCACAGCTGTTTCTCCCTACAATTCTGCAAGGGAAGGACTCATTCATCCAGATTAAAATGAGGTGGCTCAGGCCGGCAAAACAGCTCAGCAGACTTAGCACCTGCTTAGGCAAGCCCAGGGTCCCAGGTTCCATCCCAGGCATCACTTGCCACACAGGCCCCACCCCTCGGGGGTGCTGAGCTGCCACCGAGACTGAGGGTGGTGGCGCATGTGTGTAATCTCAGCACTGGGGCCACTGAAAACAGGAGGATCACTAGGAGTCCAAGCTGGAAGAGAGAGCCCACACCAAATATATTAAGAAAAGAAAAACAAGAAATAAGACAGCTCAACTGTGTAAGTTCCCTACAAGGGGAGGTTCAAAGATGCAGCCAGTGTTTAAATCTTAAATTTTACAGCATGAGACACAGCGTCACAGGTCACCCTCAGAAAGCTCTATGCCCTGTGGACACACACATGGAACCATTGTTGCCACTTTCTGAAGCAGTTCTTGGAGTCCTCCTCTGTGTCTTAGAAAGATGGTGAAAGCTGCCATCCAGTGGAGAGGGAGGCTTGGAAATCCATCACTGTGTGCCCTCTGCCACTGCATGCATGGACTCGCACACCCAGGGACCTTGGCTCCTCCCCTTGGTCAGAAGGACTCTGAAAGTAAAACTTTTCCAGTCAATGAAGGGCACAAAGGTGGCTGTGACAATGTAAGAAAGACGCCCCCAAGAGGACTCCAGCAAGCCACAAAACGGGAGAACTGTATATAACTTGAGGGCAGTATTTTGAGAGAGATTCATGAAAAAACAATTTTTTTAGTTCAAACATTCACCATAATTTTCAGGGTCTTTGACTAGCACCTCCCAATGCTGGTAATTTCAGAATACCCTGAGAAGCTTTTCAAAAATGCTGATGCCCCATTCCCACACCCTAGATATTTGGGCTCCAGAAGCCTGGGCCTTACTCAGACTTTCCAAGGGACTCCAAAGCTCCCCTTGCTTAGGGTCCAATGACTCCAGGGTTGTGAAGGCCTGGGGACACATAGGCCAAGGGGGTACCAAGGGAGCCCTAGGACAGATCGTCCTGGGAAGGGTGCTAGGAGGGTCCCTTATATAATCTAAGATACACTCACCTCATGGAATATTGCGCAGCCCCTAAAAATGACACACTTTTAATAACATGGGAACATTTTTATTCGATGAGAAAGGGAAAGTAATAAAATTGCATGTACTGCTTAACTTCAACTATATAACAAAAATAAAAGTGTATCCTTTCTTTAAAAGACTGGCAAGAAAAGCACAGAATGTTTTGTCAGTTGTCACCTTAATGGAATGAGGATTATGTTTTTTTTATTTTGTTTTGCTGTTTTTGTGGTACCAGGATTTGAACTCAGGACCCTGTGCTTGTGAGGCAGGCACTTATCCTACTGAGCCATCTCTCCAGCCTAAAATGAGGATTACATGTAATTTTAATTTCCTCATTGTATTTTCCTACACAAAGCCTGTTCTACCTTTATAAATAGAAAAAAAAACCAGCCTTTTTTGTTTTGTGTGTGGGGGGGGGTGTTTGTTTGTTTGTTCTTGTACCAGGGATCACAGTCAGGCAGTGCCAGGCAGGCACCGTGCCTCCGAGCTGTCTCCCAGGGCCTTAAGCCCTGTTTTTGAGAGGGAAAAGCCTCCCGTCCTCTGCCACCCAATCCGTGTGAGTCAGGGTCAGTGCTCAGGGCAGGCGACATCACTGGGGATCTGTTTTTGCCCCGTTTGCCAGGCAGAAAATAGACATGTCCCACGGGCTTCTGCAGGAGCAGGAGGCCCAGAACAGTTCTGGCTGAGGCTGAGGGCATGGGCCGCCAGGCTCTCTGGGTGGCTTTCTTGGTTCTGCAACCTCCACCCACCTGCTCAAAGTGCTTCCGGGCGAGCCCCAGGGTCCTTCTCCCAAAGCCCCTTTTCCCTGCTCCACCGTGCACCTGGTGCCCTCTGGACCACCCTATTGGAGCACTGTGTCATACTCCACTGCAGTCACGGCCACTTCTCTGCTTCCCTGCTGCCCACCAGCTCTGTGGAGGTCAGGGCTATCCCAGCACCAGCACACGGTAGACACCAGTGACTGAAGGAGCCTCTCCCTCCTGGCTGGAGGTCACCCAGGAAGCTCCAGGCACTGCCTCTCCCAGACCCCTGTGGGGGTAAGTGGCCAGCAGCCAGCTTGGAAGGCCTTCTGAGCCCTCAGGACACTGGGGTGGTGGCAGTGTCCTGTCCCCACCCTAATACACCCCATGGCTCATCCCTGGGGAGACCATGTCCTCAGATCTCTGGTGACCATGTGTTCCGGTCTTCCAAGGATGACTCAGGTCTATAATATTCCCTTTGCACATCTGCCCACGACACTGTCGGTGGCTGCCTGGAAGCCTCTTGGTATGGATGGAGGGTGGCTGACACCTCATTCTCCCCAGTGGGGCAGCACAAAGGATAAGGTGGGCTCCCTGGAAGAGCGGCCTATGGGCAAGGCGGCTACCCAGGACAGCAGCAGCCTGCTCAGGCTGCAGAACCCTGGGAGGCTGCCCCCACAGTGGGGTCAGCTGTGCTCTGGCCACACCACAGGGGAGGCCACACCCTTCTCCATCCCAGCCCAGCTCTGCCTCACATGGCCCGTGAGCTTGGACAAGACACCCACTGGCCTCAGTCGCCTGCCTGGCTAAACAGGAGTGACCCCCCTGTACCTCAGGGCTGGTGGGGGAGGGGAGGACCCCGGCAGGTCAGAGCTGGCCCCAGCCCTCCCTGGACACAGACCTTCGTGAAGCTATCTAAGGGACCTGCCTCTCCTCCACCACACACTCTGCCTCCCGAGGTGGGTGTCCTGCCCTGGGTCTCCAGGATCCCCTGATATCCAGCCATCCCTACACACACACACACACACACACACACACACACACACACACACACACACACGAACACACACGAACACACCTAAAAAGCTAGAGTCCCGATGACCCTGGAGCTGGCACACCATTCCTGGGCTACCTCCTCCTATCTATTGTTCACC